>JAQGAF010001990.1:0-25863 GCA_034687865.1 Kryphioiulus occultus
CATTTTGAATCCCCTACGCCCTGTAAGCTGGGAACACCCCTGTAATGGTAATGGGTGCTGCACAGGTCAGCTGACCCGGGCCTAGAATTTTCTACCCGGGCGCCATTTTGTTTTTACCTTTTTACCACTCTGGCCCATGCTGATGACCGAGATGGTCACACCAAAACCAAACTAGAAATAAATCATGTTGGCCACAAATTTGCCTTGGCAATTCTTCAATGATCAACACCGACAGCATGAGGAACCAGGGGCCGCAGCTGCGATTTGAGCGCAGCAGCGGTGACCGGGTTCGGGGTCGAGCTGCGGACGACAGTCTCGAAGGTCTTGGCAGCCGGTGAGGTGGTGGCAGCGACAGCTGCATAGGTCCGGGTGAACTTGGCACGGCGAGGGGCTAGGGGTGGGAAGTCCGTGGCCTTAACGGGTTGGACGTCCGAGGGCTGGTCCTGGGTCGGCTGGGAGGCTGGTGTTGTGCAAGGTCCGGGCAGGTTCCTGCCAAACGGCTGGGAGGCTGGTGTTGTGCAAGGTCCGGGCAGGTTCCTGCCAAACGGCGGGCGGCGGGAGCGAGAGCGGGGCGCGGCACGCCTGGAGTCCGGATCCCTGGGCTGGCTGTTGGTGAGTTTGGGTGTGGGTCGGTGTGAAAGGGCATCGAGCTGGGCCTGGAGGCAGGAGTTCCGGACGATTGCCTCTGTGGCCACGGCAGCCATCTGGTCCAGGGAGAGGCGGACGGCAGTTTGTTCCTCCCTAGTGAAGAGAATCTTGCCGCCGGCGTTTTCCACAGAGGTGGCAGTCCCGGCCTGGTCGATCCAAGCCTGTAGCTGAGCGAGGGCGCAGATGGGGTCCCATCCGTCCAGGCGGCGGCCGATGTCGTCCTGCAGTCGCGGCGAGAGTGGCCTCAGGGTCGTCCGGGACCGAGGCCGGGTCCATGGGCCGGTCCTGGGCCGGTCCAACGTGGGCCGGTCCACAGGAGCCGGTGGGCTGGCATCGCGGGCACCGGTGAAGGGGTTGATGGCGACCCTGGCGATGGAAAGGATGGGCATGGAGTTTTCGGCCGGGTCAGGGACGGGGTCCTGAGGTGGCCGCTCAGGTGCCAGCATTGGCTGGGGAAGGGAGGGTGCATTCTCGTCTGGAGAGTCGTCGTCCGACGGTTGAGGGCGAGTCTGTTTTGGGGTCCGGCGCTTGTGATCTTGGGCATCGCAATGACGTTTATCCTCACGCTTGATGGCATCGATCAATACCTGTTTATCACCTGCGAGGCATTGCTTGTAGGCGGCTTGGAGGACAGCCTGGGGGTGGGCGCCGAGGAGCCCCTGGGTCGAGGTGACCTCGTTCTCCAGGGCACACTCAGCAGCATCGAGCCAGTCCGATGCATGGCGTTTGTAGCGCAAGGTGCTGCAGGCACCTGCACTGCGGGAGGATTCTTGGTAAGCCACCTCTGGCACAGGGCAGCGTGGGGTGCCGAGAACAGGTAGTCCTCGAGGGCCTCCCCGGTGATCCGTGGGGCCTGAGCGGTGGACGGGGCTTCTTCGAAGTCCAGTTCGCTGTCCGAGGGGTCGGTCGTTGCACCGGGCATGGCTGCAGCAGGGTATGCCTAGTTAGGCCTGGCGAGCACGTGAGTCCGGGCGGCTGACGGGAGTCTGGACCAAAGCTTGGGCGGCCGTTGCTATGGGAGACGGTGGTAGGCCTAGTCTAGGCCTAACGCTCCGCGGGTGATCGGGCGAAAATCGGTATAGATCCCGCAATTCGCGTCCGATTTTGATGCACTAAATTCGTGATTAAAGAGGAGAATCAGGACCTTCTTCCGGCGTTTCGTGACCGACAATAACTTCAGCGGCAGACGAGCGGTAGCGAGAACCGTGACGTGCCGCGTGTGTTGCCACGTGGGAGTCGGGTGGACGGGTAAAATCGCAGTAAGTCCCGCAATTCGCGTCCGATTTTGATGCACTAACTTTCTTCCGGTGTTTTGTGACCGACGATAGCTTCAGAGGCGGAGGAGTGGTAACGAGAACCGTGGCCCGCCGCGTGTGTCGCCACATGGGAGTCGGGCAATCGGGCGAAAATCGCTTGCGGCGGAGAACAGAGGAGTCCGAGCTCTTTCCAAAAAGCCATAGTACACGCCCGTGGCCCTTGCGGTTCAGGCGTGGCGTCGGTTTTTGTGAGCCCGGGCGGCTGACGGTAGTCTGGTCCAACAATCGGGTGGCCGTTGCTACCGGAGACGGCGGCCAAGGCAGAGGAGGTACTTCGCTAGCATGTCTGCGGTTGGAGGTAAGCAGGAGGTAGGTGGTAGCATGTCCTCATCCCCCGTAGAGCAGCAGCAGAATTGTAATGATATCATGAAACATGAGCCACCGACTCTCCTACCATAAGGCTAAGAGTCACTTCTGCTCCTAACCATCTACTGTCATCCACCACACCCTGGGACTCTCCTCCACCCGCCATGCCCAAAAGGGCATGACTCCTCAGCGAAATTTATTGAGTCCTCGAACAGACCCTTGTCCCTCGGACAGTGTCGTCACTTTTACAGATTACTCTGATGTCAAAAAATACACATTCACTCAAATAAAATTTAGCACCAGTCAGCACTCTTTTATCAAGCCCAACTGGTGCCTCGTCTGTTAGTAACATTCATTACCATGACAGTGGTTGGTGTTGATCAGGCACCTTCCACTGTCTGGCATTTCATCCTTTGACTCTAGGCGATTGATGTTTCTTAGGCAGCGCTCGCCATGGTCATTTATTTGGATGTATATCGGGGACCTAAAAGGTTCCCCGATTTGTTTAATTCCACAGAGTTAGTCTCATTTGCTACCCATCAGAGCATCTGCTTGTGATGACCAGCATCACAAGACATTGCCGAGTAGTCAGGACTGCCAATGACTCTTATTACTTTAAAATGCGAAATTAGCGTGAAAATCGACTTCCGGTATGATATGACGTCACTTCCGGCCACCCCTTACATACAACGCCATCTGGTGGAAAACCCCCAAACCCCCTCAGGGCAAAACGGGTGGTGACCCCATTTAGGCGCACCACCCACTTACGCCAACTAGGCGCACCTTACTACTCCGGTAGTAGGCAACTTTGCAGCAATTGTAAAGTTGAGCCGGAATGAATTTCCGTTTTTATTTTATCTTATACATGTACTGTATGTTATTTCAAACGTAGCAAATGTAAATAAAGTATATACATATTTCCAAAATTGCCTGTATAATTTTATGAAAGTTGTTTTGTCTTTAGTTTTCACGACATCGTTCCCATTGAGAATTGAACCAATCTACATGTAGTTCTACGTTGATGAAGGTAACGTCAATAGCTAGAAGTGGCAAACTACGTTTTTCATGTTTGTCTGTTTTTGTATAATACTATTAAATGGGGCAAAGCTACTGCAAAAAAACATTTAGCTAGGTCTCAACATTGGGAAAACACATTTTTCTGATGAAAAAGTGTAAAGAATGACAATTCATGTGAAAATTTCATTGGAAATGAATTACACAAGAAATCCAGCTTAAAACTGAGGAATTCCCCTTTGATTATTTTAATCACTTTTTTTAAATTGCCTGCGGCGTTCTTTTGAAAACTAGTATTTATAAGAATCTTAAAAAAATAATGCATTATGTGTTAAAAATCATTTCCATGAAAATGCACTTTAAATGCATTTTTGGTCTAATTAAAAAAATCGCCTCGGCGTTCTCTTAAACATTGACAGTACTTTTTACACCATACGATATTTTTACAAAAGCAAGCTGAAATCCACTACTTGTGGTCTAGTTTTCTAAAAAAAATTACCTATGGCGATCTCAATATTGTAGGTAGGTAGCGTACAGTAGTTTGAAATGCACTGTTATTGCTCTTGAAATAACTATTTTTTCAAAAATATTGGGTAAAAAATGTTAAAAAATGAGATATTTTCATGTGGGAAATGTAAAAAAAAACAGCTAATTGCATGTGAAAAATATCGTATTCTTAGATATGAAAAGTGTGAATGCATGCCATGCATGTTTGTTTCATTTGTAAAATATCATATTCTTGGATATGAAAAATGTGAAAATTGAATACCAACTGGCCATGCATGTTTGTTTCTTCTAAAACAATTTTTTTCTGATTCCTACATGTATATATACATGTAGACTCGACAGTGGATTTCATATTTCGTCTCCTTATAAATTTATAATTATTAGGGAAGTGAAAACTTGCGGTTTCATCAACATTGCCCTATTTGAAAATGGAAGAAGAGAAAATGAAAAATGTACTGAACTTTGAATTTATTTACAAGCAAATGCGTTGCGTTTTTGCTGTTGTTTGAAACAAAATTCGCTGGCCTTTATGAGTTGTATTTCTGGAAGACCCTCCTTCATCAACGGCGCTGCAATTACTAGCCTCGCTTAAACCAGGGCCTCCCGTCCTTGTACCTGTTAAAGGCCCATACCTGTCCTACTTGACTTGGCGCGTGGTTCATCCCCTTCTTCTAGGTTTTATTCTTGGAGTTTTGCTAGCTGTTGTGCAGATTACCAAAATTCCTTGAAAGTTTCCCGAAATTTACAAGTACAAGTAAGTAAAAATTTATCTACTGTTTCATTTTTATACAAATAAGCAAACAATAACTGATTTTATAGCTTACCTTGTGTGGCGAGCACGTGCTCTTTATTTACATGCATCAGTTGATGTGATCACGTGCTTACTACAATTGTATATTAATCATAATAATAGTGATTGGATGAGCTGACTAACTAATAAAATTCTGTTAAGAAATAGTAGTTTAACACCAAAAAATGTTTTTTAAATGCATTTTCTAAATACCTGTCAGTCTTTTATCATTTTACGTGAGCACGTGCTTAATGCATAATAGTTGGCCTAGTGATTGGGAAAGTCAAGTACCGAATAAATTTGCCTAAATATTTTTTAAATTAGTAGTTTTAAAAAACAAGAAGATGCATTTTCTAAATATTATTAAAAACAAACCAAGAAACATGTTGGTTTTTCAAATGCATTTTCCTAATGGGCGTCAGTTTATTTTTTATTTGATGTGAGCACGTGCTTACTGGATAATAAGCTTACTTCTGATGGGGAAAGCCAATTAAAGCGCCAAATTTTTTAAATATTTAGTTTTCTATACCAAGGTTAAAAATGTTGGTTTTTCAAATGCATTTTCCTAAATGATATTCAGATTATTTTTCGTTTGAAGTGAACACGTGCTCATTGGCTAATACTAAACCTAGAGAACAGGAAAGCCAAGTAACGAATAAATTTGAATGTTACTAAAAATTGTTGGTTTTTCAAATGCATTTTCCTAATTGGGAACCATAAGCCAGTAATCAAAAAACGCTTGTGTAGTAAAGTTCACACGGAAAAAATAAGGCAAATATGTTTACTTTATATCAAACTGTATTATCTGATATGTTGGATTAAGTAACATTTCTAGAATTGCATTATATAACATGAACTAAAATTAATCATTAGTGTAAGATTTTTTTTTAAATTTCACATGTGGGCCACATCATTCACTTGATAATTATCATTTAGCGGTATTTCGATAAAGCATTTTTTGAGAATATTCATAAGATCAAACTGGCTTACAATTTCCACTTCTTTTCTCGCCAGGTAACCAGCTGACATGTTCCTGGCTCTTTGAACATTTTCAGGATTATTATCTTCCTTGATCAGACAAGTACACAGATGCATGAATGATCATTATGTGCAAAGACATGGCCTACATGGCATTTTCTGTCAGAAATTGAGAGCAATTTAGTTGCAAATGTGTATCCATGACTAATACTGTCCATGGTCGTGAATGGTTATTAAGTGAAAAGACATACATGTACATGCAATTTTCTTTCATTTGAGCACTTTGGACTGGGAGCTGTCCTAACCTCAATAATCGATAGTCACAACTTGTGACCTTTTATAAGGCGCATCCCAACGATTGAAACTCCTTAAATAAATACATCAAGTTATACTTTTCCTCACGATTTGTAAATTGAGTGATTGAATGTGTTTTATTGGAAATTCTGCTTTCAGATATGCTTTTCAGATATATGAAATATTGCAGATTATTCCCAACACTGTCTATAGTCAGACAGCAGTTATTACAATAAATATCAGATCACTACCAATTCAGTTTTTGAATAACTGAATGAATTAAACTAGGTTAAACACATTTAAAACAATAGTTTTCATTTGCATCTTTCGCAGACGCCCGTCTGGACATGGACGGAAACTACGAGATCACCAATCTGAAGGTCTCACCAGAGATCCCCGACCTCATGAAGGAGACGTGCAACATCTTGCAGGCGATCCACATGTCCATTGGCATCACGACCGGAACATCCATTGAGTTGGCAGCAAGATCCCAGATCGACAAGTCCAGGATATCTTCCATCAAGAAGGAAAGGCTCAAGGAGCTGGTAAGCCCTGCAAACGAGGAGTTGAATCGCTGGTACTTCATCAGCAACAGCCTCACCAGCCCTTCATTGACACCGCAAGGCACCATGGACGTGAGGGCCAGTGTCCGGGCCATGCTGGCAGAACCCGGACTGTCCTGTGTTGAGCGTTTCCAGCTGGCCAGCAAGGTGTGCCTCCAGGACCACCTGATGTTGCTCAGCAAGGCACTGGTCCTCCGGGACGTCCACAAGCTGAGGGCCCAAAGCCGTTTGTCCTACCTCTGGTACCGCTGCCACAGAAAGCCATCCTTCACCGGCTTGCTGAAACCACGGCTTGACTACAACAAGGGTTTAGTTCTCGCTCTCCGGGAGTACAACGAAGCCGCTGTGCAGATCTTCATCGACCAGGTGCCTCCGAAGAGGGTGAGCAAGACCCTTAAGATGGCCCTTTTGGATGGGCCCTTGAAGAGCCTGGACACGCCCTTCTCCCCAACCATGGTCTGCACCCTATTCCGGCATCTCAACGCAAAGCATCAGTTGACCTACAATGGGGCCTTTGCTGCCCTCTTGCTCAATGCACTCCTGAAGTGGCCCCACCAAGACCGGTTTCTGGATGCGGCAAAGACGCTGGTGCCCCATCTCAACCAGGAGCAGTGCTTCAGGGTGATGACTTGCATCGCCACCAGGGTCGTGGACCGGTACACCGGCATTGACTACCGGGCCCTCTACACCCAGTTCACAATGCTGATCTCCCGGTACCGTGGTAACCTCAGCATGTTCTTCAGGCCGGAGGGCAACCAGAGCTTGCGCAACCTCATCAGGATTGGGGGACCAGTGGTTTACTTCGTGCTCAGCCATCTCCCCCTCGACCTCAGGGAAGCACTTCTGATGGAGTCTGGGGCCAATGACTACTGTGAGGCCCTGCTCTTCCGGCAGCGCTTTGACAGGCTTGAGGTGCTTGTCCGGGGATGCGGCATCCACAGCGTGGACCTGCTGTTCAGGATGAGGAACACGTTTGTGAACAAGTTTGACAAGAACCAAGAATTGGGCAAGTGGAAAGCACTCAGGAAAAACACTTACTTGAGGGGAAAAGCAATGGTCAAGTGGCGGCTGTTGAGAGGCCCTTTCATGGACATGATGGACAGAATCATCGCTGAGAAGCGGGCGCCCATTTATGCCATGAAGAATACCTTCACCAGGCTGTCCAGCCAGGTAACCAAAGGTTAGATGACCCATAAACCGTCTTTTACAAACTGAGATAATTCTGAGGGCATACAGGGTGATTTGGCATCATTTCACCACAAGAACGACTGATATGTGGCGCCATCCAGTGGTGGAGACGGAACCGCTGGGAAGCGGAAGCGGTTGCCCTAAAGAATGCCTTGACGAGCCTGTCCAGACAGGTTAATACCCTATAGACCTACTTTTACAAATTGGGAGAATTCTGAAGGCATGAAGGGTGATTTGGCATAATCTCTCAACAAGAACGACTGATATGTGGCGCCATCCAGTGGCGGAGGCAGCACCAATGATATCTAGATCCTTGGCCCTATTGTCAGTTTACCGAGCACTCTTCTTTGGGGAAAGGGCTGGAACCCCAATCCCCACCATATTCCGTCTGGATCCTCCACTGGTCTTAACGACAATGGTGGATTTGAATGTGCCAGCATATACGAAGAGATGTATTTTATATTTTTATATGTTTGACGAGAAGTAAATTTACTTTGCGTTTTAATGACGGACTCAGATTATTTTTAGACTTGGCTGGTGTTGTATATTTCTGACACTACCCCACATTTTCTGAGTCAAAATCCTTTTTATCATTGATCATTCCAAAATTCCTTACTTTCTAATTATTACTAAAAAAGATATATTTGTACATAAAAGCGCGTTAGGGGTCATCTAGTTTTTCTAGTAAATTCGTCTTAAGCCTTTCTATAGTGAAAATTTGCACATACGTGTACTGTACATACGAGAAGATCATGTTCCATGTAACGGAATACATGTCCAGGGAGCATGAACAGGAATTTCTGCTAGACAGACGTATGGGCCCGATCTGCAGTGGTCTCATTCTCGAAGGCGATGAAGTATTCGTACAGTGATTACAACAGGAAGTTATCGACCCAGAGCGAAATTGAACATAAGCGGTGCATTGTTAACGAAATAACGGATGAAATTTTCCTCGAGAATTTCGACATCGTCGGATTTCATTGACATCGTATGAAGTCTGGAATCTGCGTATGGATGGGTCGATCGAAATGCATCATTTGTACAACTTTATCTGATCAGGTTTTGAGTTCCAACCCAGCAGTAGGAAAGCCGAAAAAGTTGTTGGTTTCACGTATACGTATTCATTTACTCAAAAAAAAATGATACAGAAATATTTCACAAGTATTTCGGGAATCTGCAAGCATAGGCCAATAGAGAACCGGTTTTTCGAAAAATATTTTTGGTTTACATAACATTTTTATGTTTTCTAATTAGGCTTACGGTGTTTCCGTTATGGCCTACTGTCCTTTTTTTTTAAAAAAAAAGGAAAATAGTTTTCAAGTCAAAATTCTCGCTTGAAAAGGGAATTTAAACCAAGTGCCATTTTAAGTAGAACAAGTTATTATGCGCATTCGAGCAGAATATGAATTACGGTTGAATTCAAAAAATTGTGAGTATAACTTGTCAATAATCAACACGTATATTTTAAGTGATACTAGTACGTGCATTTATAATAACGAATTTCACGTTTTCGTTATTAATATAAATGTGGAGTTTTATATTATTTGGTAGTGGGTTTTGCATTGTTGTTTTTTATGATCTTGCCAAATGCAAAAATATATATTTTTTACACAAAATGTGTTGTTGTGATTAATCACCTCCAAAATAATTCAACTATGAATCAGTTAATTTTAGAATATTTTCGTTCTGTCTGCAGTACGGCATACATACAGTAGTAGCATACATGTAAAACGTTGTAGCATACATGTAAAATGCAGCGTTCTTTAGAATTATTTTGTATTTACTTATTACTTATTTGAGACAAATCTCCAAATTGTTTGAAGCTTGGACGAAGTGCAGCCAAATATCTCTATGTTCACATACAGGGTGTTTTTTTAAAAACTTTCCACCTTGATTATTAAAAAAACTGCATGAGATAGAGAAAACGTGATTAGGGGAATGTTTATCAAACGTAGGAGGAATCATTTGTAAAACATTCGCAAATGGCAGTGACTCACCCCTTGACCCCTATTTACCCCAACTTAAAAATTTGAAATGGAAACCCATATCTTGTGACATCTTAAATGAAAGCCCATTAAAAATGATGAACTTTGGCGAGAACGAAATTTAAATCGGCCCACCCAATCAGTCGTTACGCCCAAAAATGTCTTTTTTTTAGTACCTTTTTTCAGAATTCATTATTAATTACAAAAACATGGAATTACATGATGAAACCTCTTGGAACCATTCACAACATTAATATTGTGCATGAATGTTTAACGTCAGAAATTTGCGCTTGCAAGTTTTGAAAATTTGTAAAATGTGAAAACTAAATTTCTCGTAATGGGACAATATGCATTGTAGGTGGCCCTTCATTGGAAAATTTAGTGCAAACGAAGGTAAAAGCCGATTGATTGTTAACCACAGAAGAATAATACGTAACTGATTGTCATTGCATAAAAATAATTCAAAGGAGGGCTCGAAATGTAGACCATTTTTTGTGAGGCAATAATAAAGTCTAAATGCAAACTTATGAAGGCTTATAAGCAGACTCTCATGTAAAACGTTTAGATTAGGTCCCGATTCAAACTTAATACCACGCATAATCCAACTAGATATCATTTTCGATTATATCTTTGATACCGATAAACCGATTTTACTTTTGTTCCCGTCAAATTACTTGGTCCTGATTACATTACTGATTGAATTACAAGCCAATCCGTCACATTACGAAAAATGTAGTTTTCACTTTTGTAAATTTCGTAAACTTGACAAGTGCATATTTCTGACATCAGCTATTCATGTACAATAGTAATGTTGTGAATGGTTGCAAGAGCCTCCATCATGTAATTCCATCTATTTGATAATAATTGTAAATTTTGAAAAAAAAAGGCCGGAATTCCGGATGTTTGAACGTAGCGACTGATTGGGTGGGCCAATTTCGTTTTCGCTGAAATTCGTCATTTTTATTGGGCTTTCATTTAAGATATCACAAGTTGCCATTTAAATTTTTTAATTTGGGGTCAATAGGGGTCAAGGGGTGGGTTACTGCCATTTGTGAATGTTTTATAAATGGTTCCCTCTACGGTTGATAAGCATTCCCCCAAACACGATTTTTCTACCCATGCCGTTTTTAAAAATCAAGGTGGAAAGCTTTTAAAAAAACAACCTGTATGTAATTTAACCATACTTTCCTTCCAGTTTAAAAATGTATCAACATGCAATGCATAATATCCATCCATATTTCATCAAATTTATCTCCAAAATTACTTTCCAAACGAAATCACTGATATTTTTGCTCACGATTTCCGTTGTTTTAGAAGAAATAAGTAAACACCAAAAGACTTTCCTGGACACTTTAGGATTCATAAAACTTCCATTCCAAATTCTTTTTTCGTACATTACTTAAAATAACTTCTTGCGTATGGTAGCAACTCATTAACCGTATTTGCTCTTCTTATTCCTGGGTCCACATTTTGTATTGGAATGTACTTCTGCTCATAGGTTAAACAACGAAAGCGACAATGTGCCAATTTATCTGAATCACCAAATTAGCTATTGTTGCTGTTCTCGTTTTACTTTTGCACAACAGAAGAGTAGTTTGGACCAAGGAAGTCAGCTGGCTGGTTTGCACAATAGTTTGGACTCAGGAGGTTGGGACACAATTCTAACCATCTTTATATGTCATCCAGTCAACAGCAAGGTTCACTGGTGTAAGCATATCTCAGTCGTCTCTGTTTAATTATTTTTAAAATAATTTTGAGAGAGTAGTGATTGTCCCGAGTCGAAATATAACAGTACACTTTCGGTTCGATAACAATCCAGTACCGCCAAAGAGCCGATCAAATAAGGTAGGTTTAATAGCCGGTGTTTTCGTATACGAATCAATCTTCCATAGTTGCTTATTCAGGCTTCTTGTCTAATTTTATGAAAAGACATAATTTCACATAAAGCGTTTTATGCAATTACAAGTGCATGCTACTTCAAAAGCTCCATCAAAAAGATATCTTAGCAATAAGCATATTCATTCTGAGTTGTGTTCATAAGTATTAAAGACAGAATAATGCAGGTCATAAAAAGTGAATAGCAGGCTGTCAAGTCTTTTTGAGACAGTTTGAGGATTTAGAAAAATACTAGTTTTTCTCACATTTCACTACGAACTGCTGTGGCAAAGAAAAAATATGGCAGATAATGGTTAAACCTCTTCATTCGATGTTTGGATTTTCTAAAAATTTCTAAAAATTAATTTTAAATCATTTTAAGGATTTAGAAAAAAATACTAGTTTTTCTCATATTTTACTACAAAATGATATGGCAAAGAAAAATATGGCAGATAATGGTTAAACTCCATCATTCGAGAGCCGGATTTTCTAAAAATTAATATTAAACCTGCCATTTCTGGAATAATTTTTAAAAGCAATTGCCCATGGCTTTCCCATAATTATTAATAAAACTAAATATTTTTTCATAGATGCATGTAAAATCCATCGTTGGTAATCCTGTTTCTAAAATGCCTCCTTTGGTATTATCAAAATTATTAATCTTGCTAAATTTTTATTGAAATTGGCCTAAAGTTCATCATTCGTATCGTAGCTTTTGTAAAATTTCCCATACGGCGTGATAAAAAACAATGACAACATGAATGTCAAGAAAGACATTTCTTAAAAAAATCGTAAATATTCAAACTCAATGAATATTTCTTGGAATACTAGTTGACAGGAAATGTTTAATTTTAATTCATTTTTGTGAAAAACGCGCCCTATAAATTACACCTACAATTCCTTATTTCCAGTAGTTTTCCAAATATATCGCCAACGGCGTTCCTATATTTTATGGCAAATTGTTTTTCTGGTCTAGTGTTTTTTTTAAAACAAAAAGGGCCTACAGTATTCTCTTGAATGTTAACATTTCTAAGAATGTCTTCAAAATTGCATTTGACTACATTTTTTTTTACAAATTTCGCCTACAGCGTTCTCTTAAATGTTTAGTTGCAGGCATTGATCTCATGTTAATATTAACACCAATATATTTTTTTAGATCTTTTGTGGTCTAGTTTTTGTACAAATTTTGCCTATGGCGTTCTCAATTCTAAAATATTTGTGGGGTCGCTGCGAATGAAAATGCGAATTTTTTTATCAAAAATATGAGATGAAAATTGTGAAACATATCAGATATAAAAATTTAAAAATATTAAATACATGTATTTGAATGGGCAAAGGTTCGAAACTAAAGTTAATTTTACTTGCACGTAATATTTTTAGTTGATAAGTCAGGGAAATTGATCAGATTTGGTCATTGAAAGTCAGGGAAATTGAGTTGCAAATTGATAGTTTAACCCCAACGACAGCCTGCGTTAGATCCCAGAAGTGTCATTGCCCAACTAAAATCCTTGTCTTTCATCTCCCAGAAGAAGTCAATTCCGTCTTCAGTGGGTTTGGAGCACCATCATGGACATCAACTTCGACCTTACCGGATCTCAGATGTCTCTGCAGCGTATCACGTCCGTAAGGGTTGTGTCCCAGATGGTGGCAACGTACAGGGAGATCCGCCACGGTGTCGATAAGTGCACATACACCGTGCAGGAGGTGAGGGACTTCATCGACCAGCTGGAAATCACGAAAGAAGCGAAAGAATGTCTTCAGGTGGTGGTTGAGCCCATCTTCGAAGCGCTGGTCTTGTGGTACAATGAGTTCAGCTATGTGACAATACCGATTTTCACTCCATGGGGCACCATCGACATGGTCAGCAGCACGAGGGCCTTGTTGGACGATGAGGACCTGCATCTTATATCCCGGTTCATCCTGGCTTGCACCTTCGGCCACGAAAAGCATATCTTCGAGCTCGGCAAGCAGCTGTCCACCGAGGACATCAAGAATTTTAAGAGGGATTCGCTTTTCTGGGAGGTGCCCAATGATAAATGGAGCGAGTTCGCCAGCTTGTGGCTTAGGGCCTATGACTGCAAGTTCGACATTCCCATCAGCGGTCAAAATCTTCCCGAAAACCTTTGCAATTTGGGCTTGAAGCTTGGCTTTCTACACGAGCTGGACTTCCCGGTACGCTACTTCATGGACAAGGTTTCTCCAGAGTGGTTCTCTTCACATGTCAAGAGCTCTGTGGAACCTAACTGGCGTCGGCGCTTGTTGGTGCCCAGCACCTACTGCAACATGTACGCGAAATGCAGCAAGGAAGACCAGGAATGGTTGTTGGACATGTTTTCCTACAGGATCCTGGATACGCTCATCAGGTGGCCCAACCAGAAGCAATTTCTGGAGGCTGCTAAGGTTCTCACCAAGAACCTCTGCAGGTCCCAGTTCTGGGACATTGCGTACACCATCGCCACCGGCACTACGTGGCAGAGAGATGCTGACTACCGAGGAATCTTCAGGGAGTTCTGGAAGCTTGGCCATGACCAAAGAAGCAGATCTTCCTTTGCCGACAATGAGAGGTACATGTTGGTCGTACAGATCTTCTTGAGCGGTGACCTTGACCTGGCCACCATGGTCCTCAATGACCTCGCTCCAGGTGACAAACAGATACTGCTGTTCGGCTTCATGGAAAACATGATCTGCTCCCTGATGCTCGGCAAGGGATGGCACCAGCTTTTGGGGCTCTTCGTGAGGACCTGCGGCATGGGCAACGAGAGGATGCTGAGGGCCTTCAAGAGACAGTTCTTGAGGGAGTGCGAAATTTACCCCGGAGGACATTGGTTCTGCGATCCGGGACATTACATGACCGATGAGCAATGGAAGGATAACTTGCAACACCTTGCCCAACTCGTGGACACGATAATTGAAGAAATACAACAGACGACAGTTCCATCAACGTCCACTAGAATCACAAATCTGGAAAAGGCTCAAGCAGATACCCCGTGGGTGAATCAGAAGCCCATAGGTGTTTCTTTTGGGCCCGTTGTGAGATTGGAAAACTGGATATATCATTTCGTATAGAATTTAGTCGTTGGCCAAAATACGCTAAACCCCAATAACGTTTTTAAGGTTGATCTCAATATTCGGTGTTTGATCAACAATTATCAAACATATTTAAGGAAATGTGTACTTTTGTAAAAGTGACATGATTATCCTGACAAGACATCGTTGGGACAATAAAACCTTGAAAATGCTTTTATCTGTATTATTTTTAATTAAATCACATCGTTTATGAGGTGCATTGGAATTTCAAACCAAATGTTGATCCCTCAGAAATGTTTGTAGCCAATCTAGACTCTAGAAGTACAAAAGGAAATACAACAACAATATGCAATTTTCGAGGAAAGACACAAAATGTTGCAACTATGTATCCGGCCCCAAAAACTCCCAAAATAAACATCCTTCCCACCATCTTTCCTCGACCTTTAATTGTTTATTTTATTTTTGTATAAATAGACAGAATGTTCTGTTTAGTCAGTGCCCAACGAAATAAAATTATATATTGAATACGGTAAGAGATACAATGATTGTTCTTGAAGGTAAATTTTAGAGTCGACCACGGGCTATACGGAAGCCATGTTTTCCGTGACCTTGAATGTTCCGTTCAAGGTCATCCATGTGTTCGTTCCATGTTTTTTTGCAAATATGTCACAAACCGCTGCAGATAGGATCCTAGTGTCACAGCAAGCTAGGATTTCAACAGGTTGCATTGCGTTTTGCACTGACTGTATTTTGGCACCACATATGCAAGATTTTTGTCAAATGTATTAGAATTGGTGTCATTAGATAATCGTAATTTTTTATGAAAAAACATCTTCCTCTGTGGCGTGCTTCGAATAGTACATTTAAAATTGCGAGAAATAATCGCCTACATGCATGCAATACTTGACCTTATTTTTTTTTTCGAAAAAAATAAATCCTGTGTAGGATTGAAATCAGTGTTGGGGTTGGGCTACTGTTGCTATTTGCTCTAACACATTATTGTGTAAAATGGATTCGTTTGATATTTTTGTTATTAATGTTTTTGATTATTTTGCATAATTGTGACTTCCAGGTTTATTTATTGAAAGGCAAAATAAATGATGCAAGGCGTTTTCATTTCACGTAAAATGATAAAAACTTTAAAACTAAAAAGGAATAATTTAATTTCGCCGCCATTGAGTGTTGCCATGGTGACGTCGGCCAGGGGCTGCCCATAAAGAAAGGAGTATGTCAAATTGTCGATTTTTTGACCTCCTACATACTTCATTCCAACGTCGTCCAAATTAAACAACCGTCCGCCCACCTCGGAAATGCTTTTGCTGAATTTTCTGAATTTGCTGATCCCAGAGGGCCGTCCATCCGATTTTTGAGCACCCTCCCAGTCTCGGACGTCAAATATGGACTGCCCCTTCTTCTTCCAAGGTCAAGATGGCGTCCAAGGCAAACATTGAGTGAAACACAATTAGAACTAGTCGTCTGTCGTACGTGTGGATTTTTCTGTTCGATTGCTCTTGCACTAGTGTTGTGTAGGTAAATCGAGTTTGCGTATTTCACAGTGAAATTCACGCTTGCAGAATGGTTATGGTAAACTTCGGGTTCTGTTCTGTGGGGTACCCAAACGCTCTGTACGAGTACGTTAATTCTTTTCGTCTATTTCTTGTTCCTTTTATTATGAATTTGAATTGTGATAACTAACTATACTCGTATTCTACCGCAGGTTGCTCGATACGTTTAATTTTGTTCGTACAATCACCTCACTCCCGACCCCTTCGAAAAGGGTAAATGGTCGTTTTTATCTTTTTTGTAAATCTACATGTAGTTGTCAGATGGAATAGGTGTAGGTCATTTGGCAGTTCATGGTCCTATTCCACAAAGTTATGGACTTGTACTTGATGAGGTATATACGGACAAGTCGTTTGCTGGACCATATTCCACAAACGAACGTGCACAAGTATCAGTGTACAAGTTACAAATGTATGGGCTTGTAGCAAGGGCCATTATGGTAGCCATTATGGTAACAGCATCATCACCGTCCCCATAACCGTCACCATAACTATCACGTGCACCATCAACCTCTCAATAGCCATCATGGTAACTGCACCTTCACTGTAACGGTCCAGGTAACCGCATGTACCGTCATCTTAACTGCAGCGTTACCATCACGGTGTCCATCATAATTAAATGATGACCTCATTGTTTTTGGCCAATCCTCCTCACATCTGTCACTAAATAATGTTTCATAATTTGTTTACACCCCTGGTGACGGGTGACCCCACAGAAGGTAACACTCGAGGCGACACAGCTAATAGCTTCATGGGGTTATTAGCTGGAATGTGGGAGTAATTTCACTGTTTAATTGTTGTCCTTAGATTCATTGCTTTTTTTGTTAAATAAGGGCATTTACTAAGGGGTAAGCGCTTTTTGCACCACCCAATACAATCTCACATGACGTGCAGTGTGTCTGAAAACCCCAGTGCTTGTTTTTACGATACTGTCCAGTTTTCATTGCTTATCTCATAAAATTGCTCCGTTTTATTGATAACACGCAAGAATTAACAGCTACATATTGTACTGTGACCGATGCAACGACTTAGGCAGGGTCATCCAAAAAGGCAATAAGCAACATTTCTTGAATATTAGCTAAAGCTCATTTCATAGTTTCTCTGGCATTGTTCTGTAATGCCTATGAGAATTTCCATAATGTACATGTAAGTTGAACCAAAATGGCAGACAATGTTTTTTGTATCACGTCAAATATAGTAGGTGTACATAATATATAGAATGAACAGTATATTACATTGATCTTTTATGTCTGGTTTCTTCTTACTGTATGTATAATCTGGTTTCTATTAATGCCTTACCATCATTTCAACATCTCATTGTGCTGATGCGTTTAACCTTTTCGGTAATATTTTGGCAAGTATTCACAGTAAACATTGACGAAATTTCCAGCGTTGAAAATTTCGTTAACATTAACACGATTTTCTTAAGCCTGTTATATTTTTCTCCGCTTTGTTGCGTCTACATTCGCGTTCTCACGAAAAGTCGGTGAAATAGCGAGGTGAAAGGAAGATTTTTTTTTTGCTTTTCTAAGGAAAACAGAAAAACACGTATAGATGAAATAGGAAGGCAGGATGATGCGTATTTGCATAACTAAAACGCTGTGTGCACCAAGAGCATAATTTTGAGATTGAAAAACATCAACAACCGCACGCATCGTTGCTCGTGATGTATCGATTGGGGTAGTGGATCCTCACCCCCAGTCTTTGTAAAGAAATTAAAACTTCATAAATCAATCTATAGCGTTATCAATCAACATTCATCTAATGATTAAAGGCGGTGTTTTATATTAAGTTAATTGAAACACGCTCTCGTTCTCTTCTTCAACGTCTCAATATAATGTAGCTTATACGAATTAATAGAGCTGGTTTTTGTACGAAGGATAAAAAATCTTGAGTTGCTCAAAAAAGAGACGGAATTTTGATGACGTCAATTTGACGTTTGATGGAATACGATAATATGAAATGATAAGTATTAAACATGAAAAAGAAGTACTGTAAAAATGTTTATGACATTTTTACTTTTAAGAACTGTTACAGACCAATTACAACGCTCGTGAACACTGCTCAAATTTGAAATTTCATTCGATTTCTATAGCCTAAATATAGTAAATATAGTAAATATACATGTAGTACAATGAATGAACACAAGTCCCCTAAGAGGGACCTGTCTGTTTGAACAATTTTTACATTGAGTATAACCATGATATTTAATCGCGTTCCCCCGGCAATATGTTATTTTATGGATGACAATTGATTCGTACCATTGCTAACACCTGTTTATGAAAAAGTGAATGTCTGCATGTACATTATTTTGAAATACATGTAACACATTACTTTACATGCCATTTATTAATTTAATTTTTTCTCGTTTGTTTCCAGGTTTTTTTTAAAATTCTTCCTCAAGTGCAATCAGAACTGTTTAAAAAATGCTGGCAATCCCAGGGACATGAGGAGATTCCAGGTAAGAATTATTTGTTTTTGTTTTCTCGTTACGTTACAAATTCTTAGAAACACTAGTAGACGTGCAGTCGAAAAACAATCTTTAAATCAATGTCGATGCGAACCTTACAACACACTGAAAACAAATTTAACCAGTCGTTGTATAATCGACAATCAAGCGTGGTGATATTAGACGAACTCTATGCCCATTTCCGCCATTTTGGTAGTTTTGGAGGTGTCAGATAGCGCCCCTTCGCTGAGTTATGGGCCACGACTGTTGGCAAGGGTTTTCAAAACGACTTTCAAAAGGCAATAAAATTTGGAAGGTGGTCAGGAAGCAATTTGTCATCGATTACCCTGAACTATGCCACTACAAACTTATGATCCCACGCTCTTTTTTTGGCTACCCTTCCCGCTTCATCATCTTAGGGTACTTCCCACCCCTCGGGTTTTCGCTGCTGGGGGCAGGAAGAGCTGGCAGCCCTGTCTACGCCTTCTGGCTGATTATCAATGTTTTGCAAGTTTTTTTCCAATGTACCATAATCTTACAGTGTACCTTTTTATGTCTGGGAAAAAATTGACGAAATGTGAAATCGCCTATGGTATGCCAACATCTATACAGTACTCTCAAAATGGTCTCCACTAGATGAAAGCATTTTGACGTTTTATTTAGTCGTGTGCAATTTCTCGATTAGGGAAAATGTGTATATACATCTTTGACATTGCTTTGATTGAACCAAAAAATTGACGTGGAATTAGCGCAAGAAGGTCGATTAGGTTAGGGCAGTTGCGAAGTAATGTTAATGCTTCAGGGATGTGGCCGGTGTGAAAAAGTGTGGAAAAAAACCAGCAATTTATATGAAAAGTTCATTGGAAGTGAAATTTACGGCTGTGAGCAATCAAAGTAATCATCCTGAGGTCGTTAATTTTATAATAAAACGTACTAAAATTTGTTTGCTTTTATCAGTTTAAAAAAATTGCATATGGCGTTCTCTCGAATACTAATATTTCTAATGTCTCAAAAATGCATTATGGCTAAAACTTATTTTGATGAAAATACACATTAAATCCATTGCTGGTAAAGATGTATTTTTTAATTTTTTTTTTAACAAATTCGCCTACTTCGTCCTCCTAGTTATTATTATTATTTACACCTACATGTATACTGAAATCCATCCCAAGCTGAAATTAATCATTTATATGTCTAGTTTTTGGAACATTTTGGTCTATACGGCGTTCTTAAAATTGTAGGTGGGTCGCGGTCCAAAGTTTGAGGACTTTAGCTTAGAAAAATACAAAATTTTGGGGAAAATGTTCACAAAAATGTGACGACATCAGATTTTTGCATATGACACCTTGCAAAATCTGAACGATATCACATACAGTGTAGTTTTATGTGGAAAAGTGTGAAAAATTGTAAGCTAACTGGCCACATGCCTCTGATTTTCATTTTCGACACCCTTATTAATTTTTCATGATAATAGTGGACATCCTCGTGAATAAAAATTGGTATGCATCAGGCCCAGATGCGCTTAATGAGTCCCATCAGGGCTGTTTCTGTCTTGTTTTTAAAGGTCAGTCTCGCTTCGCGCCCTGCCAAGACTTGCTTCCGAAGTTATTACCGCTTGACCATCGTTTATTTTTAAAGTGTCCGATTTTTCTATGGACTGGTCATAACTGCGATCGTCCGTCGCGCTAATGAGCTCCATCCAGTAGTCGCAATTTATTTTTACTGGCGGTTGTTATCGTCGCAGCGCGTCCTTAGATGCGAACTTTCTATTGCATTTATTCAACGTTGTCCAAGGGGAAGACGAGCAAGAAAAACACAATTTCATGCGATTTGAACAAATTCTTTGCTTTTGAGAAATCCGGCCATTGTCCGCACTTTCCTAATGGTCAGTCGGGTGGGCCGAGGCTTTTCCGGGAATGCGATAATGATGTCAGTCACACTGAATTATTGATGATAATGGGTTCGCATTATCAGGCGGGAGAGACAGCCTTTGTGCTCGACGCATTACGAAATGGGTGAATTTTTTTCCCTAGTTTTTCCGTTAAAATCTCTAGCTCCAATTGGATGAACTCCAAACTTATTGTCAATTCAGAATAGCTGGTTCAAGGCATCTGCTACGATATTCGCATTGCGAATGGTTTATTGGCGATATGGCGCAATTTTCGTCAACATTAATAAGAATTTGCAGATAATGGACGTTCAAGTATTATGTCATCATCTTTGGGGGTCAGCCAAATGATGACGGAAGTGAGGGTAGGGGAGTTGACCAAATTACTTCAGCATTGATCTTTGTAATACATTCGCTAAAATTTTTCATATCAAATCTTAACTTGTATAAAAAATTAGAATTTTTTTTAACAATGATTACATCATCATTTAAGGGGGTTTGGAAATAATGACATGGGAGTGGGAGGGGTCTGGGAATCACGAAAAAGAGATGGCATAGTATTTGAACTGTCCCCATAGTCACGTCAAGAACAGAAAAAACTTGTTCGAAACATTCGGAAAGCTCGCAAATGAATTTTAGGTTCATGTGAGAAAACAATTTGGCTTACTGAGAACCGGAAATTTACATTTTGTGTACAGGGTGTCTACCGGTGTTGGCACTCATGGAAAAATCATGAAAATTGCATAATTACATAAATTACATAAATCACAAAAAAAAAATTGTGTTGAAATTCATTATTTGTCATGCAGTTTTGCAAAGAATTTCGCCTACCGAGTTTTTTAAGCCAATGTTCATGTCATCACTGCGGTTCGTGAAGAAATAAAACTTGAATGCCCCATAGTCTTATAAGCATTGAACATTTTTGAACTCATGAAAAACTAATTGAAAAGTCATGGAATTTACAATAGAATGGGTGTCCAGTAGACTGAGAATTCAAGACAAAAGTGTTGGAAAAATTTTAAAAGGGAAATTTTAGAGCAAAAATGTTTAACAAAATATTATTTTCACGGTGACGTTATGGCTTATCTTCAACAAAAATCTGTCTAGAGTACGTTTTTCAAACTTGTAGATCCAAGTTGATATCGTCGTGAAATTGAAAGGCGAGATATTTAGACAAAATATTGATGAGGTGGGAGAAACATTCATAAATATGGGTCGCAGGGAAAGTCATATTTTGCCGATTTAATACCTGATGTTTAAGAATTTGCTTTTGCTATCTTCTAGTCATAATTAGAAAAGGCTGCGCCTTATGGTGCAACTAGCGCCTCGTGCGGATGCAGCCCACGATGAAGAAACCCATGGAGAAATGAGAGAACGTTGTAAAGGGGGTTTATTCCCCTATCATCTTCCTTGATTTTGAGTATATAACGCGGTGTAATTCCAATAGTTTTTGAATTGAATTGTTTCGCTGCGCATCTCGGTTCCTAAGGGAGATATATTTCCAAACAATGATCACGACTTACGGTTGATTATCCCTCAAGGATCGATTAATATTCTTCGGATTGTACCCATTAGAGACGTTAATTTTCTCGTATAACTAAACAAGAAAAATTATGAACTTCTGTTCTGTCAACGAACGGGGTTTATCCAGGCAGACGTACCGCTAGGGGGCAGGAGCAGGGAAAGGGGCAAAGGGGGAGGGACCTGGAGCACGCTGCAAATGCACCTATTTCATGATTATTTATGATGAGTTTACATATTAACGAAGCCTGTAATCAGTGTTGATGTAGTTATTAATGCCTCGCGTAATTCCCCCGCCCCTCCCACCCACGTTAATGCAGGGGGGAAGACATACAGTCAACTTTGTTTTGAAAATTTATTTAATAATTAACAAGTGGGAAGGGGGTTTGGTGAAACGTGTTTTGCCTCCATTTTTGGGCCTAGTTGTGCAGTCCCGGGCGCAGCTGGGAATTCATCGAAAACCAATCTAATATTTATGAGGCGCCTAATTACTGCGGTTGCCGCCTATGGCGCTTTGAATAATTTCGCAAAATCGCGATGTCGTTGGTTGGCCGCGAGAGGCGCTCTGAAGCGGTAAGATTTCATGGTTTCACGCATGAAAAATTGTTTTCGACTGTGGAGTAAAATTTCCTTAGCTGTGTTTTGAGGTTTTTGATTCTGTTTATGCATAGCCTCTTCGTTGATAATTTTACATATTAACAAAACGCCGCTTGAGGACGCTTCGCAATGGTCTAATTGGACAACCAGACAAGCTAAACTCGCATTGTGTTGTTTTCAATGGATGTCCACCGTGTAAGCCAATGAACCACGATGTGCTCCGCTATCAATAGTGCAAATGGTGATACTGTCTTATGGGCGTGGTTCGTAGGATGATGCGGCAGCCTGGTTGGACAAAACAACAACAGACAACTCCTTCCATAGACACTAGCTCAACTACTCAGGCCTGTTATACAGTGCATGTACATGTATGTATCTAGGAGGCTATGGCTGATGAAACGAGAAAGTTGGGGAAAATTTGCATATTGGAGTGGGTGATGCCACCTACCTTTCGTTTCACAACAGATTGCCCTTTACCCTCTTGCCCCCCACGCCGTCCACCATTGAATTCACAAAGGCAGTGCCAAATATGAATACATGGAAGATGTCGTTTCGGGGTGACAGGTGGCGCCCTTGCGGGAGGCCACGCGCCCCCTTTAGCTCGTCAGTGTTTCAATGGCTGAAAAGGGCAGGTTGGCAGACTGGGCAGTTCGTTAGCTCTGGCATTCATGGGCAGGGAATAGGATGAATGGTAGGACCAACTGCTCAGCTGGCAAAAGAGGAACAGCCTAAAAGGGAACTAGGAGAAGGAACATTTGAAAATCGGTTGAGTCATGTGAGCACGCCTCGACATAAATTGCGCCATCTGCCACCGAAAACTGGAAAACAGTGTTCTCCCACTTCATCAAACGTTTAATCGTCGATTACGCTATTCGGAGATTGGCGCAAGCCTCCCATCATGGGGCGACATTACGCGAAACCCCTGGAGCCAGTTGCATAAAAGCCCCTTTCGGCAAAGTGCAACTTTTCAGAAAAGTAGCATTCTCGACCCAAAGGTAACACATTGAAAAGTGCCAGTTGAAAGTACGTTGCATAAAGCATCTTTTTTAGAATGCATAGTTCGTTCTTAAAGGAAAAACTTGCACGTTTCATTTCAAATGCGCATGACCACGTTCCATCCTAATTCTTCTTATCGTGATGAATTTCTTAACTAACTCAAGAGTTGTTAGATGTTACAAAAGGAAATTACTTCGTAAGTTTGGCTGTTTTAAAAAAAAATAACAAAATTGGCAATTGCCTATAATTACATGCAAATAATTTCTAAAATTTCTATGGCAAAACTATTTACAAACTTGCTTCTCCTCTAAATTGAAACATTTTGAGTTATATCACTTAAGAAACACATGTCACGCTGTGGCGTAGCAACGCTGAGCGCAAGTGAGAGGTACGCCCCTGTACATGTACCTGTACAATATGTTTATGCAACAGACCGAAACTTTAGACTCAAAAGTAGCACTTTCCAGCCTCGAAAGCTTAGTGTCACTTTTCAAAGTGCCACTTTCTACCATCCAAAGGGGCAGTACTATGCAACACTTTTAAATTGAAAGTTCCACTTTGGCCCAAAAGTAGGTATTATGCAACTGGCTCCTGGAATGCTGCTCCACCTGGCGGCGAGACAGTTAATCGGCTGAGCCGGTAACGCGATTCCCTCTGGAGCAGCCTCGTTATCAAAGACCAATGGATTTTTATTTTATTTTTTTTCCCTGCCGCACGCAGTTTTGCCAAATTGGTTCGACTTTATCATATTTTGCCACTCAGTCCCATTGTAATACGCACCTTTACAGCGAGAGCGAGCCTATAAAATGCACTCAAATGTGATTGAGCGCATCGCATTAACGCTGCAAATGCGGAATAAAACGCGATTGAAATCCACTTCGGCAATTTCCACAGTGCGGGAAAAAATGGGAAATCAACTCGGAAAACGAATCTCTTGCACGTAAAAATAGAAATAAAATGTAAATAATATATATTTGGCGTTCGAGCGTCGCAATGAGCGAAGTCTCGCATGGATGAGCGGGCTTATACGGGATTGGCGCCTTTTGTTGCATGTGATGGGGGGCTAAAGAAGAAAAAAAATAATAATAAGGAGAAGCTTGGGCGAAATAAAAGAAAGACGCCAAAACGATATAAAAATTGCCCGCATCGTGTAAACGATTTGCGAAAACGCGAAACCCAATTTGATATCAACTTTATACGCGAGTGTGGAGTCGGTTTGCGTTTTCTTTCCGTTTTTTTAAATAAAAAATAAATGCAAAAAAGAGTGCGGCGCTGACTCGCTGACTCGCAGATAAGCGAAGCCAGAAATTCGTCTAATAAAACTTGGCAATGTGGGACTAATAGGAATCGCGCGAGGCCCCGCTAGGGACTCGAAGTAAGTACACTCAGTCATTTTTTATTAAATTTAATTTGTAAATTGTGAGTAATTTGCGTAAACTGAGATACCACTTCGCGAATAATCGCGTAGCTCCACTTTCGGAAATTAAAAATCGTATGTTCGTGTTTTTAAATTCAAGCGTTCAGAACATAATGTACATGTACGTGTATTGGACATACGAAAATCACGTAGATGGTTATGTGTTTCAATAATGTGGTCGTCATTTGCGTACATTTGGCGATTATATAAGTCTGTGGGATTTTGGCTGTTGCCCTGCCCCAGCATGCTTGAGAAAGTGAGCTTCGCCTAACGGCTCCAAGACTTGCAGTGATTGCCTACGTTTCGGGCAGGCAAACTGATTCACATTTTCATGTTAGTTTAGGATAGGTTGTTATGATAAATACAAAAAATCATAAAAATGTAAATTGCGATAGCTAGGACATGTATCGTTCTTGTTTACTACATGCAGACAAGCAACTTGGCAAGATTGAAATGCTGTGTACATATTTTGTGTTCAAATTCCATTTTTTCATATTTGTACTACAGAATAGTTTCTGCTGTTGCTGCCCTGCTCCAGCATTCTATGATAAAGGGGGCTTTTCCTAACGGCTCGAACCTGTATGTTAGCACTGATTGCCTTAGTTTATGGCGTGCAAAATAAATTACATTTTCCAGTTAGTTTAAGATCCATGTAGGTTAGATTATGATAGACACAAAACGCAGAAACAAAGGACAAAGGAAAAAAAAGGGAAAAAAACCTAAAAAGGATCAACTGCGACAGCTACATGTAGGGCATATCATGCTTGTTTACTTGTTTTCTTGTTTACTGGACAAGCAACTTGGCCAGATTGAAATGCTGTATACATATTTTGGATATATTGTAATTATAGCAGGAACTATGCTATAGTACAGGGACATTTTTCAAATTGTACAGTGCTACTCAAGTACAGATTTTCCTTTTTACAACCTTTATGTTAACTT
>JAQGAF010001991.1:0-25859 GCA_034687865.1 Kryphioiulus occultus
TGGGTACGACCCCCCTACCACTTGGCATTTATTTGCTGACTGTAGGGTACTGAGTTGAATTGAATTGAATTGAATTGGAATGTTCAACCAGTCCTAAAAAATATGAAATTCTAGTTTTCATCTTCTGTGCTGAATCTAGTGAGTTTATTTTATTTAGGGGTTCTTTTTATACCTTGTTTAGTTGAGACTCCCTAAACGTCATTTCTCAGAGCATTCGATGACCTCAAAACCTGAAGGGCTGGGTGCACGTGTGTACGTTGGCATGGCACTAGTCCAATCTCCAGATAAATAAGCAAACCTGTACCAAACGAGCAAACTGAAAAGCTGGAGAAAAGCTCTTGTTCTCCAACGATGAATTTGAAATTATTACGAGATAATATGCAATTAGTAGAATGAACCTGATCGATTATTTTGCTTATTCGTGTCCCGCCTCCACCTAATTGTTTATTTTGTAAATTGGCTTTCACTTTACGAAGGATTAGCTTTAGTAGTTTGGTCGTAAACGTGTGGGATAAAAACGGTTCTTGGCAGGATTTCCAATCTTGAAGTGTTATTTTAAGAAAACTAGGCTACCCAGAGTAGTTGTACTCAGTTTTCGAGTTTGGCTGACACCAAAGCTTCTCTCGGAGCACCACGGATGGTGACAGCATCTGTGATTCTGGGATGCCATTGGATTATACTGTAAATTTGGATGCACTTGACCACGTGTTGTTCATTCACTATTCGACTGAAAAATACTAATTGGGACTAGCAGTGCTATTAGGCCTGAGACATTGTTATAGGTAAGGAAGTTTCCATTTATTATGTTTTAAAATATCTACTGATTACTCCTATGCTTGCTGGGCTATTTTGCGTGAAGTCATTTGCTGTCAGTGCAGTTCAAATGCTTGGAATTTGGAAATACGTGTAGGCCTTCATGCTTTTTTGGCTGCCATTGAGCAGTTGAAACTGCTGATAAAAAGCAACTCTTGAATGTTATTGGAAAATGTCGTCCTGAGTTTCTGTTGTTTTGAGAAGGTGACGACCCTACATGTGGGTTATACATATCTCAAGCTCGTCTGATTCAATATATGCTCAAGATATGTCTAATGTCAAGATCAGGTAGGAGGCGATAAAAGGGGCGGTTGACTAGAATAGTCTTCAACAGTCTCGCCTGCCATGTTGAAATAAGTTTAAGATTTCTTTATAGTTTAGGTTAGTCTAAGGTCCATGCCTGTTAGCACTATATCGGTTGTTACTTTCCAAGTTAACACACATAAACCGAACACCCCTGCTGCTTTTGCTGCATTGTTTTAATATGTACTTTGAGAGAAATATGAAAACACTGATATCGTTTGTCAGCAGGTGGGCCACCTCTCATCTCCATGTTTTTGTTCTCGCCGAAGTGAGTCTGACTCATTGCAAACATCGTAACAAGACATATGATAAAGTTAGTCATTGCAAGTAAACTTGGTGTTTTTTTTCAGTACTAGGAACATACATGTATACATGTACAGTGATTTTAAGGAAGGAAAATGAGGTACATACGATTCAGTATGCTCTTAACGTTTAATACTTTGTTCAAATGTCTTGTGTTCATATATTCGAAACCAAACCTAAGTGGTGCATGCAACGTTTTTTTTTCTCATATAAATGTTTTGTTCTAACTTGTGGTATACACTGGTAAAAAAAGTATTTGTTCATTGGGGTAGCTGGGTTGTCCTACGTTTCTCTAATTCTTGGTTTGCTGAGGAATGGTAATGTACATGTGTATTTTGCCATTTGTTGCAAGCATACTCAAACATTTACAGCAGCTCATTTTTCAAGATCAGAGATTATGCTACTGCAGTTGACGGCTTAGAAAGTCCAATACGTATTACTTTATAAGAATTTTTATTCTTTTTCAATTTTTTGGTAACAGAATGGGGATGTTTTTGTCATGCAGAAATAGTTGGCAGCTGCCAACTGTCATGTACAGTACGTAGTTAACAGCTATGAATGGTAGCAAATTTATATGCACTGCTTATTCCTAATTAGCCATAGTTTTATTAAAGAAAATAAACGCCTTGACTAAATTTTAATATAACTCCCACACGTGGAAGTCAATCTGCACGGATTACATATCCCCGTTTACAGGCAGGTCGCGCCATTTAAACAATCTTATTATTGTACATGTTTAGCATATCCTTGTCTTGTGTTTATATTTGGGTTGCGAAATTCTCCTAGATTAAAGAGGAAGGCGAAATTCTGCTACATCAAAAAGGAAGGCGGAATTCTTATTACTATTTGGGTTAAACATTTCGAGGAAATGCTTTGTCCTGATTTACCTGATTTCCCACCGGAACTTAAAAAATCCATCAATTAATTGCTGCTATTTCATTTCTAATCCACCAACCAAGAAATGCCCCGAACGGTATGGTTTAATGGCATATATTGATCCCATTTTATTTGAGCTCGAGATTTATTTCTTGTGGAATGGGGAAAAGTCCCAAAACCCATGAAATGGGTATTGAATGCCTACAATTCGATTAGAGCTGTTAAATTCTGTGGGGAATTTCTTGATGTATACATGTTAGTTTGGTATACACGTAGTTAAGGTCGTCCTTTCATAATGTTAACAGTAAGATATGCTACTTTTAGATTGGGGATCAACATCATTTACGCGCACCAGTAATTGGGCAAGATTCATTAGGCAGCAATTGACAATTTTGCTAAACAAAACTTGCTATTGATGGCGTCTTGTGTGATCTGGGGCTATTTTTCATCGTGATATGGATGCATGTCATAATAGCAGCCAATTATGCTTGACCTGAACAATCCAAAGTAAACGATTGCATCGATTTCGCACCATGCTGTGCTGCTGCAATATGGAGGAATTTTTCCGAGCTCTTGTGGTTGCCAATATCTAAGATGGTCTAGTCCTTTTATGAAAGTAATTATGCTCTATGCGCAACGTTGCGTTAAATTTCCCTCCATCTCTATCATCTGAGCTTGTTGGTAGATTACATTTATTCGATTTCGGTGAGTTGCTCAACATATCCTCTGTCGATATGACATTCACACCGAAATGTTGGTAATTATTAGGTCGTTGTGAACCTAGAGAAGAGCGTAAGGAATGTACTTGCCGAATCTACTGATAAACGAATGTGAAAGGATGCCTAAGATTTCTGGACGTATGGCATGGTGCATTAATCCATTAACATGAAAGATAATAATTTTATCAAATCCAATTTGTAAAAACTGGCAAGTAATTAGAATAGCTCTCTTGGAATATCGATCGATATAGTGATCCAAATCCACGCCATATAAAACCTCTATTCTATCCTTGTAAACCAGCACATTCTTGAAATGCCATAGGTGTAATTTTGGTAAAATCAATGTAAGGCATACGAATTCGATATTTGATTTGCATGAGCATTATATGCATTGTTCAAGCTCATTGCATATGAGCATTTCGAAAGAAAAGTTATATTTGGATTATGTTTTCTGCCATTCTCTGGAAGATTGACATTATGGATATCTTAGGAAAACTATCCATTAAATTGAAACGTCTGTCATCGTCGATATAATTTCCCAAAAGGTAAACATTTGTATTTAACATACAGCAGGTTTTTAAATAATCAGTGTTGCAAAATACATTGCTTTACAATTTTAGAATGAATGTGATCGAACTTTTTAAACGATCATGTTTACAAACATTTCGTTGCCATAATGCAATCTCCTGTCATTTAATCGACGCTATGAATTTAAATTTTAAATGGATTACAGACCTACAATGTACAGTATATTCACTGTTACACATGGCTATTTTTCTTTGTCCGTGGTCATGCTCATGTTTCAACTTAAGACGTCATGTGCATGAATCAAGACCACTACATTTTGAAGGTTATTGCCTTTTCATCTTTCAAAGTTGAACACAACATGAAAATGCATTGATGGGAGCACAAGGCGCTTGTGTTGCTCCACGATGCAGAGTTTGAGCCTACATGTAGCCCTCGGGTGATCTCGTAAATTGCAAATGCATGGCACCGTCATGTGGTTCTTGTCACTTTACTAATTATGTTTGTATATACAATGCATCGAGTATTATTACTGACTGTTAAGGTGAAGGCTGCCACAAAGGCACTAGTCGTTGATTGCATCCTCATCAAATATATTAGTGATAATTGAAAATCAATTGAATTTTAAACCGTAGGCCTACTTCAATATAATTATATTGGCCATTTTTTCGTCTCACATTATTATCACGCAAAAAAATGCGATGATCATTTTAGTCCGAGGTGAAATTGATAAAATTGGTATTCGGTTTTACTTAAGATTGCATATTTTTTTACCTTCTGTTTACTAAAACAGGGTTCCCATAGAACCTGAAAATACTTAGAAACCTGGGAAAGTTAAGAGATTTTGTAACTGACTGGAAAACCTGGGAGTGATAGGGGAATTTTGAAATTTTTTCAACAAGTCAGGTGATTTCTTTACTTTAAATTATAGCTTCAATCCAGAAGTTATTTCATACATCGATTATGACCTGTACTGTGGTTTTTAAGTGAAGTTGACCTTGGCTCAATGAAAGAAAATCACAATATGGCTGACCAGTTCCTTTTATTTGGCTTCAGAACGACAATGTCAGAATTGTCGGTATAAATTCCGAGCATTTGAGAATATGTATTCTTAATTAAAAATCCAAATTAAAAAGTGCATTAATACTTCGATGTTGTGTGAATTCCATTATTATACAAATTTAATAATCATCGTCTTAGTCAATGATAGCTTCTTTTTTGCTTTATATTGGTCGATGGGAAGACTTAAGGTGCAGGATAAAACAAAATTGCTAACCTGGGAGTCCTGCATGGGAAAGTCAGAGGATTTTGTTGCTAAAGCTGTAGGAACCCTGTATTCGTAGTTATGGTCGACGCAGTTTTGTGGAAAACTGCCAATAACATATAAACGCAATGGCTCACGTTTGGAGAAAAGTATTTGTCCAAGAAGCGCCAATCAAGCAAAAACAGTTGTGACTGTATACGTACTTACTTATTCATTATTATCAACAGGCTTATTTAAATCAGCTTAGACAGGTCTCTTTACTGATCTATTATGAATGATCAAACTGCTAGGTTTAGGAGGGTTTCCTGTCTGATCCTTTTATCTACCTTTATTGCTCTCTAGTCTTCAGATGCAACGTCGAAGACATTCTCTCTCTCTGGTGCAGTTATGCTTCAATGCCAACGTCTTTCTCGCCTCCTAACATTGCATTCTGGACGTTGCCGTTTTGCATATTACGCGTAACTCTCATTTATTCATTACGTACAAGCTTATCACGCATGTACTGTGTGCACAAATAATTCCTCGCTATCATTTGTCTTGATAAGCACCGTAATAGCGGGTCCGTACATACGTATGCTGGCTCATACCGTGCCATGGCTGGCAATCAATCCATCTTGTAATGCATACGGTATTATTTCCACGCGAAGTTAAATAGTTGCCTTCATTTGTGTTTGTGCAATTCTAAATCTAAGATCTGGGCGTTGCCATGGCTACGCGGCTGGAAAAGCTTTAAAGCCATTCTCGGTCTGTGTGTGCTAAATGGGTTTTTGTCAATGCGTATTGCACCCTTCTCGCACCGCAACCAATGCTCCAATCAAGTTAAAAAGCAAAGTAAAATGTGTACATGTAATCTGGTTGCGGTGATTTTGATTGTGAACGGGGACGTGCTTTGCCTTCAATCAGTTCGGACCATTTATATAGGCTCTGGCGACGGGGGATTTTGTGGCCTATTAAAGCGTATATCTAGTTTGGAATCGATATTTCTACTGTAAATTGATTGTATTTGACTAGTGCCGCGGCCAAACTTGTTTTATTGGTCGGAATATGAATATGATCCGCGGCGAAATGAGCAATCCTAGCAATAATAAACATGGGAATGGCAAAGATGCAGAATGATGATGATCCTCCCAAGTTCTTTACGATCCAGCAAAGATAAATTCCCCCGTGCCTGGATTGCTAAGGGGACTACACTCGGGTCATCCATCAACTTATATTGTCCTGACATTATGTAATGTTACTGGCTTAGGGTTAATAGCTCGCTAATATAATTGGTGAGGATTGTTCCATCGATCTGATTTTATAGATGTGCAAATTTGGCCGTGGACTAGCTGACAAAGCATCGCTCATCTTAATGCTCCACTTCCTCGGGCCTTCAGAAATTCAAATTCTCGTTGCGTTACAATGTATGCGTTTTCGAGTCATTACCACGCATGGCTTAAACACGAATGTTGCTTCGGTTCGGGGCTTCCTCCATTAAAGCATTAAAAACTGCCAGGAGGATGTTCCATGCATTTGGTCTTTCCTGACAATGTGAATGAGCAAACCGTGTTGTGACAACTCGCACGAAACTATTGAAAAGAAATGTCGCGTTTTGCCATGAGTCCATGACTCAGATGCAGGCCATTTGTCCAATAAAGCGGACCATCGCTAATTGAATAAGCAGCGACTACTGCGAGAGGGTCTTTTTTAACTTTTGCTTTTTGTCGAGATGAGTAAAATGAACACGTCACTCTCTGGCATAAAAGCAATTTTCATGAGAGAATCGAAATGGATGTGCGGTTGACTTTTCGGCGTCAGTGTTCTCCATTGCACGTAGCGATCACGGTTGGAGTCCACTGACCAATCTCTTCTTTCAATCGGAAACTTGGATATCAATTTGATTATGGATATGTGCGTTGAAGACAGAATTGCGAAAAATAAACGAGAAATCGTTGGAAAATGCACGTATAAGGGAAATATGGCCGATATGCATTCGATGGTTAAAACGAGATTTAATGAAAAATGTCCATTGTTAAAACTCTACCAGTCTTGGAAGTCGTGGAAATGTCATGGAATTTATATCATGGTCATGGGATTTTTGCCTTTGTTGGATTCACAAAATAATAATTTGGATTAAAATTTATCATTTGTGATCTAATTTTGCAAAAAATAAAACTTGAATGGCGCCAGATTTTAATAGCCATTGAACATTTTTTTGAAGCCATGAAAAGGTCATGGAAAAGTCAGGGTACCAAATCCATTAGGCATCCTGTTTCGAAGCTCTGCACGATGCACCATTCTTGCCAGTCTTGCCAATAAGTTCCGCCAACTTATACGATTCAATTCCACCCATAGAAAAACAACAAATGGTATAATGATTGCCTGAGTTAAGCCACGGAACTGCTTTAAGAAGCATTCATCGAAACAATTAATTGCCATTATGTACCTCTCGTTCTTGTATGCACCTATTGTGTTAACTGCATCTACGAGTAATTTAATGCATGTTCTTTTCATCGTACCAGCGTCCAATTTTTATTTTTGAAAATAGCAATTTCTGCATGGCGGAACAATAAATTGTTGGCCTATAGGGTAGCCAATGTGGAACTATTAAATCCAACTGCTGGAAGTAAATCCGAAAGCCGTAAAATATAATCGATATAAGATTCACTTTCAATCCCGTTGTTGGAAGAAATCCTACAAAGTTGAAATAAATTTCTTTTGCTTCCAAAAGCTTTTTTCGTTCTCCCCAGATTTTGTTTTTCTTTACGCGCACTAAAGTAACGGAATTTCTCTTTATTAGGGTCAGACCAAGTACATGGTCTCGTAATCCAGCCCTGGGATCGACTGGCTATTGCGAGGTAGCATTGCCCAGCCTCAGACCATGTTGAATTTTTTTAACCATCCATGCGAGTGACTTTCTTCCAGTTCATAATTGCTAGTCTCGAGAAAGTATATTCCCGGGCCACGAAAACCGTAACGATGTGGTGCAGATTCAGGGTTGCCACTCTCTGGACAGTCAGGGAAAATCGGGAAAATTGAAATAGTGTGCATCAGCCAATTAATTAGTCATCGTCTATAAAAATCTGTGTTCATCCATCATTTTTCTCATTGTGTTTTCATAAATTTCATGGAAAATGTCAGGGAAATCGACTTGAGAATTTGAGTGGGAACCCTGAATCTGCACCAATATCACGGTGGAGATATTATGGTTTAGTCAACAAGATTAGCTTTCCATTTTTGTAACTTTGTAACTTTGTTACAATTTTGCTGCATTTGGTCAATTTCACGCATGCACAGTGAAGCCTGTTGGCATGGTCAAGGATGTCTGGCAAATTTGGCCTACACGTTCCAACATTTCCCCAAAAAAATCGCTTATGGAAGTCACCAGTTTAATTACGATGGGATGATGGATTCATTAGCAGCACGTAGCCATACCACGTGTCATGTTCGTATTCTTGTGTCTTCTCGAAGAGCTAGCGCTGTGATGCTCGCATTGATTTTAGACCAACGCATTCCAGGCACGCTAGTCGTTTCCCTAATCTCTTAGCCATATTTGAATATCTGGCTAAGAAGCATCCGCAACAAAATGAAAAATGGCTCCTCAGTGTCGGGATTCAGTCTGCCTTTTCTTCTCTACCCTCCCGAATCAATTACTGGGAAGGGCGGGGGAGGCTTCTTGCATCAATGGCGAATGACAGCCATGCCACACATACACGTACATGTAGTGTTGCCAAGCTTAAAACCGATCGAGCTCGCCGGCATCACTTAATTTGTAATCCGGAAATGGGTTGCAATCGGTGAATTTGTGCTTTATATGTGTTTAGGTTTGCACTCCAGTGACTTTTGTGCACTGGCTGGGTTGCTGCACTCGTGCAACTGCTAATTCCAAAATCACCAGTGCCCGCTAGAGAGAGCAAGCACATCTCCAGCTGCTCCTTTGCAGGAAAGCAGAAGGGACACTGCTGGGTAAAAAGTGGGTGCTCAGAGACCGAAACACGAAAGGTCCAAATTCTATGGACCCACTGAATGTTTTCCGCTCTGGCGAGATGACGAACGCTTTTCTCCGAACAGGAAGGAAGTGCAATTGGAGATGGATTTTTGGAGATCCAAACGCCCCATCAGAGGGAAGGCTTCCTATTGAAGGAGGCCATTATGTTTGCAAGAACCCTGAGCCCGAAATTATTCGACGCCATCAAAATGCAAACGCCATGCCAGGGCAAAATGTGTATATACGTTGCATGGGCAATGAACACGATCGCCACATCGATTTGTGCATCTTTGAGTAAGTGCTCCAGCGCCTATTGGTCTGCGATCGAGGGTTCTATTGTTAGCCGTGCTTTACTGTCCTTTTGTGATGCCACCCAACGTTGATTGAGCGACATTTTTGGAACCCTGCTGTACTGCAACTACCCTTGTTACGAAACAGCAACAGTCCAAGTGAAAAGTTTGAAAATGTATTCAAAAATATTTGGATAGACTACGGAATATGCCTTGCTCTAAATGTGCATAAATGTGTATCAACCATACTTGTCTAGTACTTGTCCTAACCTAAACCAACCTAAAAATGTAATTTCTTTATTTTTGCTGGCCCCTAACGGCAGGCAATCACTGCCAGTCTATGGGCCGTTAAGAGAAGCCTACTGTCTTACAGTGTTTCACTGATACACTATCCAGCAGTGTCTTTGCTGGATCAGGGCAGCAGCAGGGCAAACTGCTTAGTACGTCCTATTCATTTCCATAGTCTCTTTTTTGTTCCACATTTCTGGTGATGTTTCAACTGAGGTTTTTAATCATCCTAAGTATTCCACAATTATTATCAGCGAATCCGTTCAAGTAAAATGTTTGTTTCCTGCAATCAATGGCGATCGATACAGTTGATTGCTCTATCTCGCGATTGCAATCAAAATAATTCTGCATGCAGCATGAAGTACTTTCACAACGCGTAGGATTTCACCGTGATAAATCGGAATGAACGCTATAAATTCACTCCCGATTAATTTCCACTTAATTTCCAAGTTCTTGTAAACTCAATCTGCGAAACATCCTTTCTCGGGATGCGAATGCGTAGTCTTATTGATTTATGTAAGCATTGGCATAATGCGTTTCGTGAGCTTTCTTTTTGCAACAGCGTTTGCTTTTATCTAATAAGATCACGATATCGAGATAGTTGTGTGGATTGCGTAGATCTTCGCTCGGTGCCTTTCCAGTTGAGTGAACGTTAACAGAGAATCGAAAAGCCTACACACGAAATTTGTTCGTCTTACGCCATGAGATAGAACAATGGTGCCCACAGAATAAGTTAGCTTCTACCAACAACCACCTTCTGTCCAAATGAACATCATGCGTTCTCGTTATAACGCCCATTACCAGCCAACTGAAGTACTCAGGGAAGACGTATTTAAGTGTTAATGGTCAAAGAATAAAAAAGATCTATCGGAGTCTCGAGATGTGCACGATATCGTATATCGTATGTATTTCTATAACCGCCTAACTGTTTGCTTAATCTGTGTGCAGGATGAAGTAATCCAGCAAACCAAAACAAGATTGGAGGAGCTCTGTGGTAATGCGGCAGTAATGCGTCTGATAAAAAGCTTTACTCGAGGCATTTAGTATAGTTTATTTTGGCATGATTTATGGAGGAAGTCGTGTTAGGCAATTAATGCAATCCTAAAATACAAGTATTGATGACGAATTTTATTTTATGAATCAAACAATAAATAGCTATTATGCGTTGCCTACAGGTGCTGTAATCAATATGACACAATATACTTAAACTTAAATGGGACGATGCTGGCTTCCCACTTTCTGGAAAATCAAGGAAAATCAGGGAATGTCATGAAAATTGAAATAGTTCGCATCAGCCAATTGATTAGTTATCTTTTAGCAAAAATCGGGATCAAATCCGTTATTTTTCGTATTTTTTTTACAAACATCATGTAAAATGTCAGGGAAATAACTGAAAACATGTCAGAGAAATCGACTTGAAAATTTTAAGTGGTAACCATGAGAGAGATCTACTCACTGTATCCTTGATTGTTTGTTACATTTTGAGATTTCCTGCCGTCAGATAGTTAAATCAATATTTTCTGCCTATCCTTCAATAAATCACGCACTAAGACCATTATACTGTAATTTATCGTCTTCCCATTCAAACAATCCTTCAGTCAATGGACTATGAAAAATTTAACGTTACACGTTTCCTCGCCATTGGACAGAATTCCTTATAAGCCTGCTTATAAGTAACATTTTTAATGGTAAATTCATGCAAATGATATAATTTATTGTCACAAATCAGGTATGCTTAGCAGCGAGATTCGAAAGCAGCTGAGCTGTTGCATGCAACTAACGGCCTGACGTACCATTCCCATACTGCCAGATGAAGGAGAAGTACATTATGTTGGATATTGGTACTGTAGTTATGTTTTCCCTTAAGAAGACCTACAATTTAACGTCTTATTACGCTGAAAGCCTGGCAGTATACGGACTCGTTTGATCAAGCGAAGTCATTCCTTTTGACAAACTGATACTTGCGTTTGTAACCAATGACCGAGGCTTAAAAGAGGTCGTGGACTCTTCTCAGTTTTCGTAAAACTCACAACGTCGTAATGCACGTATTGTTGAACCGGGGGAAGAATTTGGAAGAGAAACGAAAAGAAATGCAATTTCTCGTCGTTTTCGTGTCACCGAGAGATGCTCACCAAAGAGCAGCCAACGAGTCGAAAGAAATTCGCGGATAAGACAACAAACGGATTGAAAATCGATTAAGACCTAAGTTTCCAGAGTTTATCTAAGGCATAATGGAGCTGATGGGTTTGATTACATTGTATTCAATAGCATTTTGCTGCATGGCAACCGAGTGAATGAAAAAGGCTAATGCAACAAATTTGGCGAAGGATTTTTTTATGCTCCGAAGGGAAAACCCCCCGGTAATGGTTCTACAGTAGATTCCACACTCCCGAAATATCTCCAGCTCTGGTTTTGTGTGTCAGCGGACGAAGAGCCACCCAAAGCAAACCGAGGCCCAGATCTAGTCTCTTAAAACTGAGTTGCTCTCTCCGTTGCTTGCACGATAACTGTTCACTTTAAACGTATAGCATGAGAATCAATCTATGGCTATTGGCTGCTCAATTGAAATCTATTGAAAAGCCAGCGCATGTTCGTCCATTTTTTGGTTAAACAGTATCCAGTGACAGCGAAGGTTTGAAACCAAATAACCCCAGCCAGTTTGAGCAAACACACTGAGATCCGGTTGTGGTTGAAGGAAACCAAGTGGTCCGTCCTGGGTTTCACTCACTAGAGCTCGTCCACATGTAAAAGGATGTGCGTCTTCGTGTCTACCATGTCCGAAACACGAGACGTTTTGTATACTGTTCAGCAATGTCTCGGGCAGCAGTTGCATACGAGCATATCTTGTGTGTAAATCTTTCCACAGTAGAAAAAAAAGTTGGTTAAATTTGAAACAGAACCCGAGTTCTGTGTCAGTTAATATAACCAAATCTGAACCTGATTACAATTTTGGGAGTCGTTGAATTGCATCGTGGAATTGTATATCAGAAGGCTCGAGTGGTACCGGTTATGCCAAAATACCTTATTCGACAGCTCATAACGTACATTATTTTGATATACATGTACAGTGGACTTAGCTTATTGTGATCGCGGATAATGTTATGATTCATTTATTGTTATCGAAATCGCCAAGTCCTGAATGCTTGTATGCTAATACACAGTAAAATCATCGGTTATTGTAATCAACAATGTTTACTTTATTGTTATCATTTTCCCTCATGGTGGATTCGTAAAACACACAAGGAATGAGAAGTTTTTGAAGAAAATGTCTAAAATGACTGAAAATCATGCCCCTTCTGCAATGAATATCGAACATTTCGAGAAATACTCTTCCAAATTTTCGACATTCATTGACGAAAATATTACAAACATAACGCCAATGACTAAATATGACACTTGCCAGGCTGTCTGTGAGTCAAACAGAGCTGACTAATGGAAATGATATTGATGTTGGCGAATCTTAGTTGAGAATCTTAGCAGCTTAGTTGAGAAACCTCCAAAAAGTGTTGAGATTACATAAGCATTAATACGTTTAACTAGCTGTGCAGCCTAAATCTATTGGTTTTCAAATACAAAACATGTACATATGAATGTGAAATGTTAATTAACGAACTTATACAGAAACATTGTAAGCAAACCAATATAAATGTTTTTTAGCTGTGACTGGCTGTGTAAAGTTAATTTAAGTGAGGTACGTGTACATAAAAATTCAAAGTAAATAACGATGGGTTTTTCTTGACATTCGGCTATTTTTATCAGAATAACTTGGGCCCAATGGGTTCACGTTAACAGAAGTCCCTAATTTTAAATGTCCTATTTGCTGTGCTATTCTCATTTGGTGGCAAATCAATACCCTGTCATTGTATACTGCACGTGGGGGTTTATTTACAAATGCATTGGTTCAATTAACGAGAATTATCTTAATGCTGTCCCACTTTCTTCGTAGATAAGCTGCAGGCTTTTCTGAAACACGCCCAGCCTACCACACCTAGATTTTCCCGTTAACACATCGCACGCAACTACATCCTCAGTGTGACTTTTTCTGCACGGATTTTGCAAATAATCCCAACAGCTGCAACTGATAATCAAACACTCGTTTTAAGGCAGGTTTTACCTATAGGCGACTGAAGCATTCCCATAGCATTTCCTAGGCGTTTCATAAACTTTTCACCATCGTTAAGCAAAGCAACATCTAGTGTTACACAGTGACAATGTAATGGTTAATTCGAGATCGAATTCCATTCTGTACATCAATGCTGATGTTGAACTATTCGAGGCATGCAACGCTGAGCAATTTTTACTCAAGTGCCATTGTGTTTTGGACTAGCAAGGTCTCTATAATAGTTAGTTCTTTGGACAATAAAGCTTGCATTGATTCGTTCGCATGTTGTGCACATCCACTAGCAAATTGCTTTTTTTTAATGTCGGGCGTTTTATTTTACGCCAAACAGGGTCGCAAAGCGGAAGTAAACTACCCAGTTTCCTCCTAAGCTGGAACTATAAATAGAGATTAGAAGAAAGTAAATAAACTATCATCCCTGCTTTTCCTAGTTTCTTACAAAAAGCGAATATAATGAACCTTCGTTAATTTTAGGGCTTCGAAGTAAATTATTACTTCTATCTTGCCTTAAAGTACACAGTGAAGAGAATTCACAAACTGTGTCGCAGTTTGCTTGTAAACGTATTAACTCGAGAATCTCTGCAGTCAGCGCATGAGAAATAATTGTTAGCCTCCTGTAGGACTGCTTCAGTTGCAATTAAAAACTCACACAGCTTGATAGCTTATTGGGTCGTTCTTGTAGTTGTGTAACATGCACACTCCAGGGTTCCCACTTTCTGGAAAGTGTCAGGGAATGTTATGGAATTCGTCAATATTCGTGAAAATGACTGGAAAATTGAGATAATTTGCATCAGCCAATTGATTAGTCTTTTTTCTTTTATAAAAATGTGAGACAAAATGCATATTTCGTATGTAAAATGCCAGGAAATTCGACTTGATAATTTGAGTGCATGGGAACCCTGCATTCCCAAAATCTGCAAAGAATAATTTCATGTTTTTCAAATTTGCCGAATTTGCTGGTTCATGTTTTTCCATACATGTAGTCTGGCTAAAAACAATGATGATTTTGCTTGGTTTTTCGCATACATTGGGCATATCAGTGCTATGGGACACCAATTTTAGGGTCATTTCCGACTGCCGCCACTATGGCAGAGGTGATTTGAAATGCTAACGAACACCAGCTTGAGCTGTAACTCGTGTGCTTTATACCGTGGAAGATTTTTTCAGTTTATGACAAGGGCAGTCGGATTGTAAAGTAATAACACCTATTGACAAATGGAATGTTCAGATCGCATAAATTAACGCAAAAAGAGAGTAAAATACTCATAAACTGAAAATGTGATTATTTTTAAGTGTCACGCACAGATGGCCAGGCTGCACCATTGTGCGCACGAATCCACCCCACTCTGCATTCGAGTTGCAAGAATTGGTGTAGTCCAATAAGCCCCGAAATGCCAACGGGAACAGCATCTGGAATGAATCTTTGGTGAGGGCAGGATGCGAGTCAGGGTGAACAGTTTTGATGGATCGAATATCTTTGGAGGTGAGGGGCTGAGGTGATTGGACCAGATCCACGTTCTTCACCGTGATCTTTTAAGAGGCACGTTGGTAGTTTACTTCTTTAAACAAAGTTGTTTATTGACCGTCTACACGTACGTCTTGTTCAACTTGATGTCTTTCAACAACTGAGGATATACACTACAGTGTATAAGCCCGAATTATTGAAGTCTGAATTTTAGAATAATTGTAAATGGTTATTGTTTTTAACATAGGATGTCAAAGTTTGTCAAACTACTTTACGAATGTAAATAGACGCTTCTGGGTTAGCAGGAGTCCATTGACGACATCAGATTGAATCGTCAGTGATGAATGACAGGGTTTTTACACTTCCTGGGAATCCTGGAAAACCTGAGAAAGTGAGGGGATTTGTAACTGACTAGGAAACATGGTAAAGTCAGGGAAATTCCTAACTTTTAATTATAATTTCAGTAAAGAAACCCACAATATGGCAGGTTGGTTCCTTTTGTTTAGCTTCATTATGACAATATCAAATTTTCCAAATTAAAATAAATTTCGAGCATCTCACTTGGCATTACTCTTAATGAAAAATTCGAATTAAGTACTTTAATACTTTGATGTTCGGTGAATTCCTTTATTATACAAATTCAATATTGGTCGATGGAAAACTATAGGTCAGAGGAAAATAAAAATTGTAACCTGGGAAAGTCAGAGGATTTTTTTACTAAAGCTGTGGGAATCCTAAAATGAGGAATCTTATTTGGTCGCTACCATTTTTATAACATTGTTTCGGATTATTCTTAAAACGAGTGAAATCAACTCATATGTATTCGCCGATGAAATGTAATCAGTGATCAAAATAAATATAACTTGATGTTAGAATAATCGACCATTCATTCATCAGAATGCGTAGTTGGCACCTTTCATACATAAGCTTGGATTATGCAGCCAATATACAGACAATTGTGCACAAATTCTTTTAAAAAAGCTCACAAAGTAGCGTGCAGATTTGTTGCTACATTTACAGGAACAGATCGGACATGTTTCTTTATTTGGTTAGCTGTGTCGATTATGATAGAAGTGCTAGTCAAGAATTGTTTACCTTCCACTGAATATCTTAAGATATCTGATGCCGGTGCTGGTACATGTATGTGCAAAAAAGCTGTCTTCATTTCCAACTTAAATAAGTCCAAAAACGGGTTTTGAAATACGATTCCATTACAGGTGTAGCAATGAATGACCTTTAATGATTTTTGTCTAGAGCTTCATTCTCGGTTTCACTCGAGAAAAACAGGAATTTGTGCAAAGGACGTAACTTAGGCGTTTTGTGGCCCGTATGTTTTACGATTTCCATTGAGATTGCTAGTAAAACATTTTGGTGCGCGTTTAGGTAGGCTGATAATAAATGTAAAAGATTACAGGAGTGGGGTGGGTCAGGACACAGCCTACAAGAAGCCATTTATGGCCAGTTTCTGTGGGCGAATGTGGGTGACTATACAATAGCTGGCCAGCCTGGCCTAAGTAGAAAGGTGTTTCTCCGACGTAATCTTAAAATGCTGCAGACTTATTTCATTCGTACTCTTGCAAGGCAAGCTACGCGTTGTGCATTTTAATTATTGTCATTATATTGAAGTTTGAGCTAAGCATATTCACGATCGAAGGAAAAATAATCCCATCTGTTACTCTTTCGATCAACATTAATGCCGAATTAACGCTAAATCAGTTTTTCTTTTAGGTTGGTGGATGATATTTATGAAATGTGAATTTATTCAAAACCTCTTCTCTCCTATAATTAGAATTGAGGCACATATCGGGATATTTTCTCGCTTCTACACCGTTTGGTTTTTATTAAATTTCAATGATTTATGGACGACCTTATTACAAAAGTAACGAATGTAGCCGACTGGTAGTGAAGGGGTCATAAATGCCTAGCCCAACTACTAAATAAAACATCTATTTGCAGCTTGAGTGCCTATTTTAAATTGTTCCTCTTTCACTGGAAGAAATGCATGGATACATACACACAGAATATTCAGTGAAAAGAGCACTTGGCCTAAAAGGATTAGAAGAAAATTAACCCGTATGGAAAGTGAATGGACCTCTGTTTACAATTCGTAAAAATAGATGCCATTGGCATAGTGGAGAAAGCGAAAACACCCCGGAGTTAAATTGTAGCCTCCAAAAAATGTTTGACATGATTTAAAAATACGACCACACGCAATTAGCGAAATAAAACATGCTGGATTTGCACAATTTCATCATTTTAATTATCGACAGTTAGTATCTAAGGTAGCTATTCTCATTCAATGTTGATAACCTTATCTTTCAAGGTGAAGTTTAAATCGCCTATACGTTTAATTATTTGCCAAACACTGTGGATTTGCATTTGTGTGTGAAGAACCTAGAACCTTATACGCTTTGCTGAGGATTTTATTGCAAATGCATGTAATGATCAGCTCAGATTCAGCTGCTGTCTTACTTTCCATTTGGTAGGTCTTCTGTCCTACAAATGGAAAAAAAATAATTGGTCTAAATATAGACTATAGTTACCATAAACTGCAGAATGTGTTTAATTGAAATTATTCTGCCTGTCCCCCTCAGAAATTGGTAGTGATATTTTCCTTATTTAACCTGAGGATTGACTACTTACTGTTTTGATAATTTTTAAACGAAACTGTAGATACCAACCATTCTACGTAGTTCCTCATGATTAATAATAATGAAAACAATTATTTATTATTCGTTTTTCATATGCAATCTAAGAAAATCACCACGAATGCGAAAACTTTAGTCTTTCTCATACATATGAACTGCAAACATAAAAGCATAAACATAGATTTTTGAATTTATGGCAATGAAATTATCAACAGTGATCCACAAGGGATGAATAAATAATCCAAACAATCCTTGCGAAACCAGTTACACTATATTACGGAAATATAAATTATGGGATTTGTGAGAAATTTAGAGAAAATAAGATTATTCATTACAGCACTGTTATTTGTGCATGGTTCATCGGCACGTGAATACTGCACTACCATGACGCGTGATGCTGAGAAAAAGACATGACTCGTGAATCTATTTGCGGAACGTAGCTTTACAACAGTGGCAGTCATTTCGGGAAGATGACTTTGTCGGTTGTAAATTAGGAGTGTGTGTTTCTTGACTCCATACTGTGCTCAGATGCGTTGTATATATATACTTCTAAATAAGTATATTTGAGTAAAACAAAATTAGTCAAAAGGTAAGAAATGTGGCTTTATTTAGTAGCTACATGTATTACAGGCATGTGACCAGTGTGGAAAAGTATGAAAAATGTGACAATTTGTAACTTGTGTGAAATATGGGAAGAAAATTCAAGGGAAATTAATTTCACACGAAATCCAGCATAAAACTGAGTAATTCTCCTCCATTCAGGTCCTTAATTTCATAATAAACTTACTAAAATTTTATTAATTTTTCAGCTTTTTAAAGAATTCCCTAAGGCGTTCTTTTGAAAACTAGTGTTTCTATAAGAATCTTAAAAATGCATTATGTCTAAAAATCATTTCCATGAAAATATACTTAAAATCCATAAGAAGTAGAATTAAAAAAATTCACCTATGCATGGCGTTCTCTTAGATTTTAATTTTTTTTTAATATTGACATCCATACAATTTTGTTGCAGAAAAGCAAGCTGAAATCCACCATTTGTGGTTTAATTAGCTTTTGTAAAAAATGTGCGTATATACGGCATTCTCAATACTGTACGTGGGTCGCGGTCCATGGTTTGAGAACCGTTGTTATTGCTCTTGAAAATGCTCAATTGTTTAAGAAATATTGAGTGAAAAATGTGAAAAAAATCAGATATATGCATGTGAAAAAATGTGAAAAATATCAGATACTTGGATGTCAAAAAATGTGTAAAATGGTATACCACCTGACCACATGCCTGCCATTCGTTAGCTACTTTTTCGAAAGAATCATTCTAATATATATTCTCAATAGCTACGTTACTTTATGACGATATTATTAGAACTGCTGCTCTTTAAGACTGGGGTGTATTGTCTGTCGGGATGGCTTAATTTATAATAATAATAATAACATAATTTAATAAATACACCGTGTATAAAAACAGTTGCTAAATCCAGCGCCTGTTTCCTACCGAAACGTGCTTATTTCTACTAATTTTCTGCGGGAATGCTGTTCTAGTTACCATGGCTTATTTGCAGATTCAGTTTTTATGTGCATGTAGGACAGGCCTGCTGCATGCAGCGCCAGTTTTCCTCCGTACATGGCCATAAAACTACTCAATCTGGATGGTCATGTTTTGGGGCTGGTGCTCGGAAGTGCTGATACATGTCTCTTGGATACAGTTTCCTGAATTCGACGGAGTGCGATCATGTTTTGTCGATGGCAAAAATTATTCGGTTAGCTTACTTAGGCGGAATTGCTTAGTAACAGTCTACACTCGAGCGTTTTTCTCCCCATATTCGTCAACATTAAAACAATGTCACGCGCTTTTATCGCGTTTTGCATGATAATGGCGTTGAAATAATATGCCTAAGTGAAGTGGCATCACCTTATTCGATTACCGCCTTTTCACCCACGCTCTCTGGTGGGGGGACGTTTTCACCGTTAATTATGGCCTTAATTCGGTTTGGATTTTAATATAAAACGAATGAGCATTTCGTTAGCAGGTTGAACGGAATGGAACTGACTGAATTAAATGGAAGGAGGAGGATGGCTGGCGAAGGGGACATTGCGTCATTATCATATATAGAGTGGGGCTATATGGGGTAGTTTGAATAGTGCTGCTTTTCTACCCCCTCATACTCTCCGTTGCGGAAATGCTTCTTCTGTTCGTGCGATAAATCTTGTCTCTTCAATGCGTCCTGAAAGTTTTATTGGTATTTATGCGTAGTCCGCAGTTGACGGAATAATTGCATTAATACGCCAGCAAAATGGATGTGTTTACGGTGGAGGAATTGGGTGGGAATTTCGTGAGGATAGGCGACGAATGCGTAGCCTGCTAATGTGATCAGAACGAGATGATGAAAAAAGAACCCAGCTTTGGACGGTGAAAACTGCGCCATGCCAGATCCGTATTAATGGAAACGTGAGTGGTAGGCATGCAATTGGGAATCCTCGGAAAGCCCCGTCAAATTGTGCTTAAAAACGGCTATTTTTCATTGATTTATGGTTGAACGGGTCGGGTAATGTCCTTAGTCAGCTGAAATCATGAACTGGATGACTTAATAAATAAATGCTACACGAGCGTCGTATTATTTGTGGAACCGCTGCCAACGTGCCAGCACGTGCTGGATGTTTGGCGAAATTCAGGAAATGTAACTTGAACTCGATACTCAGAAATTGTGGAAGTGTACATGTAGAAATGCGGTCGTGGCACAGAAAACCCCTATGAAGGCTCGTAAACAGGCCTCTTTTGGCCAGCTCGCATTTGACGTTAACAACTGGGTTTCCTCACGTCCTGATTTTCATTGAAACTTTAAATTCATCATAAATTAAATGCCGCTTTAGACTAGTTCAGTTTGTCGTTGGATTTTAAGACGTACTTTTACGAGATGAACCAAATTTTGGATTTAAATATGCAGAGGAAACGGAAATAAAATTGACCAATGTGATGGTACTAGTAAAACTGGCATAAGTAACTTGAGGGCAAATATGGAAATGTCCTTTTTGTAAGTCTTCACGAAATTTATTAGCAGGCTATAATCCAGTGCCCAGACGCATAGCTTACCGTGTGGCGATTGATTCATGTATTACATTTAATTACAAAAGTCTACCGAATTGCAATAACGTTAAAAGGAAAGAATTATTGATACATAATAGGAATAGGGGGTTTTATTAATAAATCATTTCGTTAATTTGGTTTTTCTAGTGCGTGTCATTTCCACTGGAACGCTTTACAGGATTGGCGCCATGGGCGTTTTGTTTGATCACGTGACTGCATGTAAACCATTCGCTGAGCTAAATTAGTAAATCACGGCTGTTTTTGACACGTACGCATTCGAGCAAAAGTGTGGTCATTTGTTTATTACAATACAAGTTTTAAATTTAAAAATATTTGCTCCAGTTTTGGAAATAAAATCGGGTCTGGTTGTCTGTTTTGTTTGGTACTACATGTACCAGCCTTTCAGGTGAATACATTTTAGAATCACGGTTGTGGATTACCGTAGTAAAGTGGACGTAAAACTGATCATAAGGAAATCCATTGTTGTTTTAATCATTTACTTCATGTGATTTACACGTTTTGTGTGCCATGTAGATGCACGGATGGGTAAAAGTCATGCTATCACTGATTGCCATCTTCCGGGGGCAATTCGGCTTCCATTTGAATAACATGAAACCATTGCAGTCACTGGCTCTAGTATTTAGAGAACTTGTATTTACTATGGCAAATATTCATTTTATATATTATATAGGTCATATAATGTTATGGTTATAGCTATACATAAGCACACCGGGATAATTGTCTTTCCTGTCGTTGCGACACGCGTCACACCCGTTATATTTCCCATGAAAAGGCCTACATCCGGTCGTACTTAAAATTCATTTTGTACTTTCGGATATTTATTTTTGTAAACCTATTGCACAAAGACCAATTCTGTACTTATAATTATTGCACAGCTTCAGCTGATTAGAAAACTGCTAGTGACTTTGATGTTTTCAAGTAGATGTCCAAATTATCTTGCAGTGTTCCCACTTTCTGCAAAGTCAGGGAATATCAGGGAAATTTAGATAGGTTGCATCAGCTAATTGATCAGTCACCTTGTATAAAAAATTGAGATAAAATCCATTATTTTCTTCATGTAAATCTCAGGGAAATGACTGAAAAGTTGTCAGGGAATGTAAGGCAAATCGACTTGAGAATTTGATTGGGAACCATGTCTTGCTTCTCATAATAAATATCAGCGGACCAATACTGAATGGGTACAACCGAAGCGATTGAACGGATTAGCTTTGTTTCGCTTGAATAGATGCCATGTTCTGCATGGTAACCTTGTTTCTTTTTAATAGATGCCACGTTCTACATGGTAACATTGTTTGCAGATCATGCATTTGATGCACCGTTCCAATTGACCACTATTGACCAGCAGGTGCAGCTGGTCAACCTGATTTTTGGCGCTTCTTGGGCACCTTTCAATGCAACTGTCTGTTTGACATTGCGGCTGCATCCTCAGAAAATGCAGCCGGAAGTTGCTCGGAGCCGAAGACACGGCCAGCGCCACCTACATGTATAACTGCAGTCGAAATTGTTGCAGAAAAGCCGGCGTGAGGATTTCGCTGGAGAAAGCCTCCGCCATGGTTGCCCATAAATATTACGATCCAACGCCGCCAGCGAATTGCTCCAGAGGCAGCCGAGTGCCGCCAAACGCTACGGGATGCCCGGGGGCTACGGTTGGTTGAGGCGTGGGGGTGGCGACGAAGGCCCTCCCACCGTCGTGCCATCTAGCGTCGGGGAGGCTCCATCAATCAGTGCCATTCACTTTGGGCCTCCTCTGTCTGATCTATAAAATTGCTCGCTGCCAGACGGGATCGCTGCCTGCTTGCTCAGTCGTTCGCTGTCCTTTCTTGGCGCTCCCCACACGCTTTTCTGCTCGCTGGATATGTGCCTGCCGTCCCGTGGCCACGGTGGGGGGAGTGGCCCACCTCTGCCGACTCCCAAGTGAGTACCTAAGAAGAGACCATCCGAAATTCAATGCCTCTGTCTCTCTGTCTCTGTGTTACCATGCTCACATCTCTGTCTCTGTCTCTCTTGGTGTCAAGTATTTCTAAGCCATGCATGTCGATTTTGTCCAGTTGCCGGTTGCCTATTCTGGGCCCTTCCAGAGTTAATTGCCGAGCTCGGTGTCGTTGTCTGTGTGGTGTGTGCAGTGCCATGGCAGAAATCGCTAGAACCTTTCCTGCCAATGGTCTGCAACCCAAATCCGGGGTTTTTGGCAAAAACTTTTTCCAGAATACTGTATGCCCAGCGTTTCCATTGAGCTGGAGCCACCTTGGTACCAGGGAAAATCGAGAAATAGCAGGGAATGTCAGGAAATTTTTGAAAATGGCAGAGAAATTGAAATAGTTTGTATCAGCCATTTGATTTGACATAATCTCTTATAAAAATTTGAGGAGAAATCCATCATTTTTCTTATTTCTTTTTTCAAAAAATCGCATGTAAAATGTCAGGGAACTCTACTCGGGAACCACGGGCGAAATTGCAAGCGCATTGAGCCACTCGCTCAACAGGTAGCTACAGAGCTGGAGTATGGACCGGCTTTCTTCAGAAAACGTATTTGGCAGATTCTCGATTTTTTCACGAATTCTTCAGTTTTGAAAATTTGGCGAATTCCCGAATCTGGCCAATGGATGAATGTCCGGCCGTCTCACTCGCGCGTTGGTAAAACACGTCTGTCAAAATTTCAATCTGTCGATCTGCTTGCTTCATTTTTGGTTGTCTGCAAACTTGGGAGTTTGCCTCTGCAGTTTTTTCGCAAATTCAATCGCGCACACGCGCAAATTGCCTATTTTGCGTACGGAAAAGTATTTCAAAATGGCCCAAAATGAAGCCACGCGTGCACCAAGTAAATGACTTTTAGGCGCCGTTGTTCTAAAGCCCCGTAATTCGTCCATCCACTACCGCCCTTGGTCGTCGTAAAATAAATTTACTAACAAATCAACCTTCGCCCGTAGATTTGCGAATGCGTAAAGTCTTGTCGGAATTGATTTCGCGCTTCCTTTGCTCGAGATCGCTGAAAAAACGTTTTCTTTGGTTGGCTGTGCAATTGAAAATAAACCGAGCTGACTTTATTTTAAATGCCTCGTGAGATGCGTTTTTGGGCGATGGAATTAGGAAGCGTATAAAGGCAAGGGAGCAAATTGGACCAATAACAACGTTCATGTAACGGTATATTCAAATTTGGAACAGCATTTTGTGCCAAAATCGACAATTTTGGAAGTATCGGAAGCTGGTTCTAGTCCCGCTGCAGAAAAATGACTTTTCTTGAAAGTTTTGTCTTCAAAATTTGAACGGTTCTTCCCTATCAAACCCTCGAGCCGTATCTAAACACGATAGGAAGTACCCCCATCCCGTGCTCTTAAACCTCTGGCTAGAGAATTTAGCCTTGGAAACTATCATGAAATCTTGCGGGATTTTCATGTTCATCTGGAAATACCCCTAACTCGTGCCGTGGCTAGTTAGGGGCCATGGAAACTCATGAAGTTTGGTCGGATTTTCATATTCCTCATTAAATACCCCTATAGCTAGCTGGTGCTGTGGCCAGAGGTTGGGGCCATGGAAACTGCCGTGAAATTTCTCTCGGATTTTCATGTTCCTCTGGAAATACCCCTAGCTCGTGCTGTAGCTAGAGATTGAGGCTATGAAAACTGTCATGAAATCTTGTCGCATTTCCATGTTCCTCTCCCCATCTCTAATTGGCTTTTGCAAATTCGATGGCTGCTGCGGCTGTTATTTGATTCGGAAGCAGAGGGAGGTAAGTTCTACTATATGAAGCTAATTGGAAGTTTGATTGTTAATTTCCCTTTTAAATTGCAGTGACGTAAAACGAATCGAGTTTTGTGTTGGTGTGTTTGTGTAGACAACGTGCATGTACAGCATGGGACAGACAGACCCCATTAAAACGATAGCATCTGCAGCATTGATGCTGGAGTGAGGGTTGAGCGAGCCTGATTGAATAATTTGTCTGAAATTGGCGGAGTGGGTCGATTTCCATTTTGACGCGAGTTAAATGTTGCCGATAACATCCGACGGCAATGTCTGTAGCCCTCTGGCTGCGCTCGCCTATCTTTTTCTATGACTTTTTCTACGACTGCGTAATAGTTTTATGAAAGATGGAAGAGCTTTGATACGGAAGGCAAGTGGAAAATTAGAGGATAATATATCCAATATTGCCGGGGCTTACTCGAGAGCCAGATATTTCTTGCTGTATTATCGTGCGCGCTACATCGAAGCTTTATTTCAGGAATCAGATGGCCTACTGTGACATTATGTTCGCATAAGCCCCATAAACGTGATTCATGGCACAGCCAGTCAAGAGCCGAAAACTTGCACACGGTTTGCATATTGAAAAGATGGAAACCGCGAGCAGGGAGAATTTGCATTTTCGAAATAGGAATAAATAAAAACTAGACTCGTGTTGTAGTCATTACGGCGCAAAAGCAATTTTTGCAATGTCTTTGTTATTGACTGAACAAAAAATGATTCATTTTGGGGGACTATAAGTCTATTCCGAGCGGTCTATTCGTTGCGATAGACGTTTTAGTATACAACGCACCCAATACGAGGACCACATCATTTTTCGGAGAATGTATCCATGTTGAGCTAATTGGGCTAGCATTAATAACCAGAGCGATAGGTACAGTAGATTACTGCATGGTAATGGGCCATATCATTATCATAATCATGTAAAGTTTTGCACGCATGCTCAATTTTTAGTTTGGCCATACATGGCAACATTCATGGGCACACATCGATATATTTTTTCCGCCCGAAAATGCTGCATTTTTAACATCCCCTACTCTAATGGGCGTGCAAATGGCCTTTGTGGCCTCTCGTATCTTCTACACCCTAGGCGTCGTTTAATAAACCCCAAAAAATTGCTCCAAGTGCCACTTTCTGCCTGTAAGTCATTGTTGTCTTTGAGATAGGCCTGGCCGTTGTTTTAGAACGAGGAGCAGGACACTTTGCAGTAACTGATTGTAATTTGCTCTCTTCCCTAAATTCGACATTGCTCAAGTTCTTTTCATCAGTTACAGTGTAGTTGAACATTCACAATCTGAGATATTTTCTTATAACCAATCACATTTTTGTGCAGTTTGCTATGAAGGACCTGATTGGTCTTTAGAAAATACTGGCAAAACTGTACGTGTGGTGGATGTAAATTGGCTCAGCATATTACTCCATTACTGCGTCTATTCCCCCCCC
>JAQGAF010001992.1:0-25854 GCA_034687865.1 Kryphioiulus occultus
GTGACCCCAAAGAGTTTCCGTAGTTTTCTGCTTGATCACATGGCCTGTTGGCTGCTGCAGCTTTGAAGGATTTATTTCGGTTTTTGCTGTTGTATTTTATTCGACATAACTTTAAAACTTTGCTGAGAAAATGCTAAGCCTTTCGCTTAAACCGGGACGGAATTTGCTGGTTGGTATTCATTGAAATGTTGCAAATGTCATGTTGTTGAGTGATGTTTTGTGGTTTATAGCAGTAACATCACTACTTATACATGTAGTTGATAGTGCATTCTCCCTTCATTCTATTATAACTGTTTGTATTTACTTGAATCCAGGCATCTTTAAAAATTACACATTGTGCCTTGAGAAGGCAATTTCACCGCAATGTAATGAGCCATGCATCGTTAGTACCGATTGTAATTGAACAAACTGGACGTGGGGAAAGAGCCTATGATATCTTTTCAAGATTGCTCAAAGAAAGAATTATCTGTGTAATGGGACCTGTAAGTGGGTGATGGACATCGGTGAATTACTTGACAATCAATCTGTAATAAGAGAAACTATAATATTTTTTTGGTTCAACTTTTTCAGATCAACGATGACCTATCGAGTTTAGTCGTGGCACAACTTTTATTCCTCCAGTCTGAAAGTAGTAAAAAACCCGTCCATATGTACATTAATAGTCCTGGTGGTTCGGTTACAGCTGGTTTAGGAATTTACGATACGATGCAGTATGTTCTGCCACCTATTGCGACATGGTGCGTTGGCCAGGCATGTAGCATGGCTAGTCTACTTTTGTGTGCTGGTACTCAGGGAATGAGGCATTCTCTACCAAATGCGAGGATCATGATACACCAACCTTCTGGACATGCGCAAGCAAGTGAAATTGATTAGGAATTTGTAATGCGTCATGTATATTGTTAGTTTTCATGGCAAGGTAAATCTAAGCAGCTTTATACCATACATTTTTCATTTCAGGGACAAGCAACAGATATTCAAATTCAAGCTGAAGAAATAATAAATTTGAAGAAGCAGATTAACAATTTGTATGTTAGACATACAAACCAGCCACTGGCAATAATAGGTATATGCTTGTTGGAATTTAACTTTGCATGAATTTGTTATGCAAATAATTTCTCTAAGGAATTATGCTTGCATTGCATGTATTTATTTCAGAGAGCAGTATGGAACGTGACCGATTTATGAATCCTGCTGCGGCTAAAGAATTTGGCTTGATAGACAAAATTTTAGAGCAACCACCAAAGCCTGCCGAAAAGACTGAGGAAGTGATCAGCCCAGAGGAGGATAGACAGGTTGATAATTAGACTTCTAAATTCTTGTAGCTTGTCAGCTCGAATAAATTTAAAAAATGATGGGTAATGGAAGAATTTTGCATGAAATTTAGGGATGAATCCGATCTAAGCTAATGGATGATTACAGATACTGAAGACTGATTGTCTTATACATATTTGCATACTTTTGTATCAACAACATTTCCTTATCATTGTGAATTCATCTTTTGAATGTATTAGCAGGGCAGCATTTGATGGCATGTAAACTGGAACTTTTACATGAAAACCATTTCCTATAAAATAAGTCTTTTGATAAAAACTTTCGAAAAATTGACCTATATTTGGTAAAAATTCCTGTTGTAAATCTAATAAGTAAAACGTGTTTTATGGAAACTGAAAAAAAGTTTGCTTGAGTTTGCATTTGTTATTGTGAGTCTTATGCAGGGTTTTCCAGACCTGGAAAACCTGGAAAAGCCAAGAAAAATTAATATAGCATTCCCTATATTGACATGTCATATTTTTGCATGTTCGGAGGTCCGGGAAATTTGTTTTCAAACCTGGAAAAGGCAGAGAAGTTTCAAATGTCATCTCTGGGGAACCCTGGTATGACCCTACACGGTCAGTGTTACTGTCATTATTATGATACTGACAGTAGTTATCCAAAAAATCGGATAATTCTCAGTAATGCGAATGGGACATCAATTCATCAATACTACGCTCATTACACGATCAATATTGCTGCCTGAATTTGTTGAAACTGACAGTAATACTGCCTCTGTAGGGTAAGATTTTGTGATGTCGGAGCGCACTTATTTGGGTTAACATTGAAAGTTTGCTTATATTCTGTGCTCAGTGATATTTTTTGGAAAATTTGATTTAATGTTTATCTTTATTTATCAGCTCTACGATTAATATTATATTTTAAAAAAATGGGAGTTCTGGCGGGATGCGAACCCGCACCTGGGGAATTGTAGGTTTTGTGTCATCTGTGCGCATACTTGTTTCACCCCGTTGCATTATGGGTGAGCTACTTATCGATGCCACGTGACGAAAAGTTAGAGAAAATTCCAAAATGGCTTCCGGGTTGGTGACCGTGTTTGCGCGAAGACGAGTGAAAATTGAAGTTTCTTGGTGAAAATGAGTAAAAAGACAGCTTCTATTTGGCACGATTGATATTCGGAAAATTGCCGACCATGTATTTTCCGGTCGGCTGGCCCAAAGTCTTAAATATCCCGCAGGAGGACAGAGAAAACATTCGCAACATTGTGTGCAACAGAGATCGGATTCTTTTTGCTTTTGTTACGGATGACTCCATCGGTATTTGGTATGTCAAAGTAAGTGAATTTTAATTGCTACTGTTTGCGTTATCTTTGAACCCTTTCCCACTTGACTAATAATGTAACAGGGGGTTCGTACGATGTTGAAATGTGTCGGCTCTAGTGACACTGCAAGACTGAATTCGGATTTGAATGAGCTTCATGTCAGTTTAAAAGTCTTCAAACCATTACACAATTATTATGATTCCAAAGCATTGCAGTGCGTGTATGGCTATACGCGTATTAAGGACTTTCCAGAATTTAAACGTTGATTGTATTTTGCATGGTCAGTGCAGCATTCGCCTGGCATCTGTTGACCTTCACTCAACTAACTGATCTAGTTAAAATGTTTATCTTTGTTGATAAATAGGCTTATACTCTTAACTACACATGTTTGCACCAAGAAAATAATTGGTCGGGCATTTCGCAAATTGACCCAATACTGAATTTTGCTGGGTTCCGTGAGGAGAGAAATATTTGACCTAGACCTTACTACTTCACTGAATCCAATCGCTAATTAGCGTCTTCTCTTGATATTTGTGAAATTGTGTACCTAGACAGTTGGCTGATCCGAAAACACCAAAATTTATGCCCAAGGTTATTCTTGCTTCGCTTGGATGCTGTAGTTCAACATGTATTTGGTACCATGTTGCATTTTAATTGTCGGTAAGCTTTGGGAAAACTTGACACCTGTGAAATGCAAATCTGACATGATTTTTAGTTGTGTATTGTTCAGGTGATATTAATGGAATTTTGCAATGCGCTGCAGTAAACTACACAAAAGTCTTGCAGTGCAAATTCGTGCAAAAATGCAAACCTATTGAAATTTGACAACTAGTACCACTTGTGCATCTGCCAGTAAAAGGGTGCTGTAAAAACAGCAAAAATGGCTTCTGGCATGCGCATTATGCGTGATTTGTCAATTGATTTCTGCTGGGAATTCTTCTGGCTTCATGCGTTAATTCTTTAATTACATTTCAGCGATTAAAGTTGATCAAAACTTAGCCCCATTTTCGCAACTGCGTTTTATGCTCTTCATGTTCTGTAGATTTCATCATGACCTACTTAATTCTGTTTCTTGGGTGTACCTGATTGCTTCTCCCCCTATCACAGCAACTGCTGTTAATTTGAATGATACCCTCGGGGGAATGAACTGCTATTTTTTAACTGTTCATTAAGCTTCCTAAAGTCGCTGTTGTTGACGATATCGATATCTAACTGGGTTTGTTCAGTTAACAGAAATAAGAATTATTAAATTTAAAGGTGAAGGAGTAAACTCGAGTACATGTTATTTCAGATGTCTTCTCACATATAAACCAAACTAGAGAAATGGGAAAGTAGGATCTACTTAGTTGTCATTTATGTGATAGCTCATCTGTAACCGCCGCACTAATAATCCTTTCATTAAAATTGATGCGAACTTTGTATCATGCACCATGTAGATGTAAAAATGTCCTTCAAACGAAATTAAACAAGATCTCATGTTGACCTTAAGACGCGTCCCAGTATTTTGTTTTGATAACAAACATTGACTAAAGTGTCACCCTAAAATCATTCGTTATGAAATTCGTGTAAATTTATTTTCTTGTTTCTTATCTTGTTGATTTGGCTTGCACGGTGTAGCTGTTTCGGAAAACATTTCAACTGTGGATTATATCCCCTTCTAACATCTTTCAACGCCAAGTAGCTGTTATAAAAAAGTTGTTGAAGTTATGATCAAAGTTCGCTGTCTTCAATTAAAACCGAGTTGTAATGACAAATTACAAATGTGAAAATCCAAAGATGTAAACATTTTGTTATGTTTTTGTTCGTTACTACAGTTATTAGTCAAGGGTGCAGGTTAACTCGATCCATATTATTCAGCCTGGAGGTGTAACTATGGAAACAGTACTCGAATGTCGTTCGACATTTCAGAACCAAATTATATCTAATTTTTCAAAGGAACTTTGCCAGCAATATCATATTTGAACCAGCTGGCATATGATATTTCGATTTAATTTGCAAATTGCAAACGAATAATGTTACATGGTTTCTGTAGACATAGATTGTATATCAAACCCACAGTTAACGTTTGAAAAAATTTCACTAAACTCGTTGATTAGAGCAATCTTGCCGTAGTAGGCATAGCTTAAAACTTTATTGCTTTATTATGGCATGGAGTAGAGGAAGTGGGCTGGTTTCAACAGTTTAGGCTACGCGTGTACATGTATGTTATTAAATGCATGCAACCACCTGAATGGTGAATGATAAATTGTTTAGCGTGTCTATAAAGGAGCTAGAAATAACTTCAAATACAAGGTTGACAGCCATCCTTGCCTGTTGGCCAATTTATTTGCCACCGGATTTCAGAACAATTTTACTGCTTGCCTTATTTGATATCCTTTTCAGCAAGTGTCGTTGTCGCTCATTGATAGGTCAAATTGGCCTGCTATTTGCAGGAAAATAGTGCATTACCTTCACAAGGAATTAAAATACAATGCACAGCGTTTTGGTAGTGATTAATACTTTTTTTTTGAGCAACAGCGTTCTGCATAGTTGTTGACGAAAATAATGAAGGTGCTGAACTTGTTGCTGGCACCTGACAGGCTTGGATGTTGGAAAGACTTATTCAGTATACGAAATTGAACTGTTTTTGAATACCTGTAATATTTTTAATCACCGATATGCAATGTTACTTAGTATAATAACTCATTATAGTTCACCTTCCTGGATGTCTGGTGCGGTTCATGAGAAGACATCCGCCAGTGCATGTCGTCATCTTAGCTAGGATTTAAATTAACATTTAATGACCTTGTTATTGTCGCCAGGTCGAATGCACAGTTTATTTCATTCGGCGAAGAAAACATTTAATTGGCAGTGCCTAATGTTGTTCTCGTTAGGGAACTTGTAATTATCAAATTGTCGGATGATAACATTTGATAATACCAAAAACATTCTCAGGTGGGGATAAAAGAATGTACCAAACGCATTTTCCGTAAAGTTCCTAGCATGGCGTTCAATTAACAATTATATGTTCCCCATTTGTTTGTGAGCGCTTGCGCACAGTAATTTTCGATTAGATTTTCAGTTTAAACTTCACCCACTTTATTGCCATGAATGGCTGATCTGTTTACAGATAATTCAGCCTTCAATTAAATATCCGTCTGGGTATTGCAGTGGGTTTCCCATGACGTAGGCCTACGTGTTGATAACGCATAATTTAATAAACCACACTTCACAAACATTAAATATTGAACCTGGTATGAGTGCTTTTACACGTACTGTATTGTGCTGTGCATCTGTCAATTGAAAGTTGGCTGCTGGCTGATTGTAGCTTGGCAATATTCTACCAAGGCCTTTTTGATTGTTGTCTTCAGTGTCAAGTTTGTCAAGTCGTGTCATTGCTTGCGTTACTAGTTTCTATACCCTTGCTTTTTTGTAATTCCTTGCAAAATAGTGCCGGGAATTTCCATAACATGCAAGTGATCTTTATGTAAATAGGAGCGATTATTTTATTCAGCTATACTCCGGAATATGCCCTTCTGCTGCTCTACTCCAATTAGCTAGCTACAGATAGGATAACCACGAAAAACACAAAAAGCGAGACATGTAAATTGCGACAGCAGGACTTGTAGCCTATTATTCTTGTCTACTGGATAAGTAGGGTTGAAATATGCATAGTTTGTCCACATTTGGAGCAGGACCTATTCTGTAGTATATTTTTTTAATTCACTTGACTTTGAGAAATAAAGTTGTGGCAACGTCCAAAATTTGAGGTTAATTATTCTGCAGTAATCGGTGTAAATTGCATCGTCCAACGTATTCATTGCAGTCTATCGAAAGTTCAAATGAGCCTAATCATTTATTTTCATTTACAGCCCTGCGTTTTGATTGTAAATCATCGGAGAAGCAGCGACTCGCTATCAGAATTTGGGAGCAATAATTTCGCCTTATGGAGAGCGGACAGCACTTCTTTGGCCGTTGCCGTTAGTTTCTTGAATTGATTTCATATCACGTAGCTATTTTAATGGATTGGAAATAATTGATCGTTTTGGTATAATTTCTCGAAGACTTCACGGGGGCATATCCTGTTCTACAATGTCGATTTGGATAAGTACAAGACACTGTTCACACAAGCTGACAGCAAGTAAGATGACGCATTTGAATCGTGCACTTTTTTTCTCACACCACAAAAGCTGTTTGTTACATCAGTTGTTTGTCGACGTTTCTAGGATACCAAGCCTACAAAGGGAGAGCCCAGAATTATTCTTGAAGGAAACGATTCCTCCAATACGGCTCACGCCTGCTTTTAACATCAAAGTTCCTGGCGGTATCACGAGGTTGGTCCCTGAAATTTGTCGAAATTTGAACATTTCATTTATGTAAACAGTGCTGTTTGGAAGATGCTGATTAAATGTTTTTAATGTTTGGTTTATCCGTACAAAGTTTTGTCAACATTCGGGATGAACTTATGGTCGCCACTGAAACTGGTCAAATTGAGCGCTATAGGTGGGATGGACGCATCGAGCTTAGTTGCTGTCTGGATCTGCCCCAAATTCCATTATTTGTTGATCAACAGAATTCCAGAGGTTATTACAAATTTCCTATTTTATGTATTTTTATCCATTTTCACGCTCTCGATACTTAATGTGTTGATTGTTTACTTAATCAGCTGTTCCATTGGAAGATTCTGGCATCCATGTAGTTGATTTAGAGTATTCACCTATACTTGGTGGATTTGCGGTTGTGCTCTCTGATGGCAAAGCTGCGTTACTTACGGCTCCTACCCTCAGCTTCGAGCCTAGCGTAAGTATTCAATTCATTGCCATATTTTTCATCTGAGGCTGTACTTCCTACTTTGAATCTGCCAGCTTTTTTATCGGAGATTTATTGAATCTAACTAATGGCAGAAAATATTTGAATAAACGTGACAACTGCCACCATTCTTTTTAGCTTTATTGCTGCTGTTGTGTAGTAGCCATACGGCCAGCTTTTAGGGTTTTTGAACTTATTTATTAAGCAATAAATTCTGTAATAAAGAAGCACCAGATGTGCTGATCATCCCAGTAACTGCAGACATTGTCAGCGTGGTAAATCTATTTTGACGACAAACTGGCTAATCTGTCCAACTACTGAATAACGTTTTATTTTTCCCTACACAATGCCAGATCTGATTATTAATCACGTATAAAAACTTGAGCATACGTATTCGCACTGTTTGAGTTACAAATATTATTTTTTTCTGGATGGCTGTACCATGCTATTAAATGTGTGCATGGGATACATTGATATAGTGGTATATAGTGATAATAATTGGAATTGTTTTTTTAGAAAGTGCATTTAGGATTGTTTTTGATGAGCGTGAAGTTCACAAAGCAAATTGAATTACGACTTGATCTGTTATATTTTGCAGCAAGTTAAAGGACTGTGGGCGCAGGAAATTAGTGATGCAACTTGCACTGCTGTTAATCATAAATATTTGCTAATTGCTTTTGGAAGGGAAAGGTTAATATTATTAAAATTTGTTTAAATAGTCGTCCAGAAAGTATGCTGACTAAATCAATTTTACTTTCAATTTTAGTGGCCAGGCTGCTGTTTGTCATATTGACGACGTTACTGGAGGCCTGCAAATCTCACATAGATTGCTACTGAGTAGCAAAGATTATCCAGGTGATTTCAATGTTTATGTATCCAAAGCATTATACTGTGATTTTCTTACTAATGCAGCTCTTGTTTTCTTTAGATACCTCAGCTCTAGGACCTGTGAAATGTATGAGGTGGACACCCGATGGTTGTGCGCTTCTAGTAGCATGGCAAACAGGTGGTTTTGGAATGTGGAGTGTTTATGGAGCGCTTTTACTTTGTTCTCTTGGCTGGGATTATGGGTGAGCATATACTTTCTAATTCTTACATTTACGAGAAAAATGTATAGTGCTGTTGTGTAAGTCATTCTTTATGTCGTAGGATTACTCATGACCTGACAAAGAATAATCCGCTGCTCATTGAAACTATGGCAAGCATCAATCACTTATTTTTAAATTGTAGACCCGATATTTTTCGCCTAGCATTGCATGACAATTGACTTTTTCACTAATCTTAGGAATGGGGGATGGAAGGCTACACCCTGTGGATGTCGATGAACCGATTTCCAAAAAACTGCGATCAAAAAAACCACTTGGCTCAAATGAACTTTGTGAAAAGTGTGCTCACGGTCAATCCTTGCATGGTGAGACTGAAACTGATTTGGCCAAAAAATAAGTTATTTTATATTTTGCCAATTTTCAATGTTGTATTTATCATTCATATCAGAGCAATCATAGCCACTTAGTGCTGCAAGGAGAGGATAGGTTGTACATTAATGCGGGCAGGGCTGTCACAGAAGTCTGGAAGCAAAGGATACGGTCGACCGCACCACTTTTCGAGAACGAATTAGGATTCGACACGGAAGAAACAACTCCATTTTTGTATGCTCCTAATTCACTACTAGCAAATAAGAACTGGATTATCCTCATGGTAACTTCTTTCATCTCTGTGTTATGCTCGATTTATGTAGATCGTTTTCAATCAAATTATATTTTTTAGATACCTGCTACGTACAACAGCACCAATTGGCCAATCAGGGTTAGTTAATTTCCAATGCTGTTGTATTATATTATATTCAATCTAGGCTCATAACTCTGTTTTATCAATTTGGTTATTAGTACGTGGCTTTGGACAGACATGCCAAGTTCGTGGCCATTGCCGGCCGGACTGGCGTTGCCCATTGCTGCCTACAGACAAAGAAATGGAAATTATTTGGGAATGAAACACAGGCAAGTTTATTGCTTGCTTATGGCGCCATGCGATACGATGTGCGTTTCAGTTCAACTGATCATTGTGTCCATTTTTTTACAGGAAAAAGATTTTGTTGTGACTGGTAGTCTTCTGTGGTGGCATGACCATTTGGTCATGGGCTGTTACAATATTCAAGATAATAAAGATGAGGTAAATATTGTTTGACGGAGGACACATTCGGCATTTTTATAATGTAAGTAAGTCTGAAATGTGTATTTGAAAATCTCATTGGATTCTAGATTCGGTTGTATCCACGGGACAGCAAGTTGGACAACTCGTTCGTGCGCCTGAAACGGGTTCCTGCTCAAATCCTTCTACTAAATCTCCATCGGAACAGTCTGGTTGCTTTCTGTGCAGACAGTCACATAGTGGTTTTCACGTTTGCAGGATCTGGCAAGTCGAAATTCAAGTTCGTTTAATAACATAGGCTGCAGTGATAACCGCTGTTATTAATTGACTCTTAAACCCTCAGGTTCCAACATCCACTTGAACAAAGAGCAGGATATTGACGTTAGCAACTTGAGCGTGCACCCAGTTTCAGTCTCGCATGTCATCTTGGTATCCTCCAGAGCAGAGGGGGCCTATGGACGTGCTGGACTCAAAGAGATTCAAAGTGTTCTGGTGAACGCATGCGGTAGAGTGGTCATGTTTCAGCTGACGATGACCGAGGTTAATCAGAACAACGGTGGAGGAAACAATGGATTGGTTAGTGGATTTAACTTGGTTTAATACAAAGCGAGTTTCTGCTTTATGCATGACTGCATGCGTTGTTGTAATACTTTTCAGACCCCAGTCTATGTTAATCCCACTGTATTGGCGTCAAACGTGGAAAACATTTGGGTTTCCGGTCATTCGAGTAAAGAGAAGAAACATTTGGTGGAATCAATTCTGTTTGGCTGTGGAGCTCAAGGAATGAAGGTAAGTTATTAAGTCACTTTTACGTAAGCGCCAGTTTGCTATTGTTCCTTCATGCTGAAATGAAATTGTTTACAATTCAGGTTTGGTTGCCGCTGTTCCCACGTGACGGCGAGAAACCACATAATTTTATGTCCAAATGGATCATGCTTCCATTGAGTGTTAATATTTATCCACTGAGTGAGTATGATTGAGTGTCCGCGAAATTGGCGGTTTATAAAAATGTGTTGTTTGTAACATGTTATTTTTTAATTTTCTTATCTCTTCAGCTGTGTTGTTCGAAGACGCTGTCATTCTTGGTGCTGAAAACGATACCGTACTCTATCCGGCAGAACCATCTTGTTTCGGAACAACGCACCCCTTTAGCATTATTGGACGGACGGTAAGCAGTACATTAAGTGACAATTGTGGTGATTTTTTATCGAGCTGCAATGTGGGCATTCTTTGTTTTTAGAGCCAAGTCTACTTACACCACATCTTGAGGCAGCTTCTGAGGAGAAAGTAAGCTGTACCCGAATCGCAAGTTCCTGAATTTTGATGTGGATGTGTGAAGGTGATAGATTTTTTGTTTCTGCTCAGCCTCGGCCTCCATGCTTGGGAAATTGCACGCAGCTGCACTAGCTTGTCGTATTTTCCACATGCCTTGGAATTGCTGCTTCATGAGGTGCTGGAGGAAGAAGCGACGTCAAAAGAACCCATTCCAGGTATGGATCTGCTGTCGCATTTACAGCTGTGTAGACTGTTTCGGTTTCAAAGGACATCAATAAAAATCTTTGTTGTTAGATGCCTTGCTACCAAGGGTAGTGGATTTCATTCGCGAGTTCCCAGTCTATTTGCAAACGATAGTCCAGTGCGCACGCAAGATTGAAATTGCACTTTGGCCTTATCTTTTTTCCACCGTTGGCCAGCCTCATCATTTGTTTCAGGTAAATATACGGGAGGATTCTGTCAATTTTGTAAAATTGTGCAACTTTTTTTTCCTGACGAATGCTGTTGTTTATTTTCAGGAATGCCTTCACAAGCGCCAATTGGCCACGGGGGCAAGTTATCTCATCATTCTGCAGAATTTGGAACCGTCATCCATTAGCCGACAGTATGCCACCAAACTTTTCGATGCAGCTTTGGACCAAGGAGAATGGAATTTGTGCACGGATCTCGTTCGCTTTCTCAAAGCTATAGGTATTTGTTTAAATTCGCCTTCTAGTCCCGCTGTCATATCTGTTAAGTTTTTATAAAAATGCAAATTTATCTTCAATTTGACTAGATCCCAGTGATGTTGAATCGCCGCCTCGTTCCAGTTTCATCAGTTCTTCCTCGAGCAAGTACCCTGTTAATCATCCTACCCCTCCTGTTTCCCCCAACGAAGAAATCGCCTTCGTTTTGGGTACCATGCAAGTAAGAAGCTTTTGTTATGGATTTGTTCAACCTCTTAAGCTTGGCTAAATGGAAAAGTTAACCAAAATTACCTTTCCCTTCCAGGTGCCAAGGGCACGAGCTTTCAGCATCACCGGCATTCCAATATTGACCGACCACCCCGGGCATGCGGCAAACCACAAAGATTTGCCTCGCGTCAATGGCGGTGAATCTAAAGGAATTCCAATTTGCAGGCAAGTGTTTGATCTTAACTGGTTTTCACACCAATAATGCCATTCTGAAATTGTAGATAAGATCGAATCTCAAATTGTTGCTTATGTAGATTAGCGATTCAAATAAGTTTTATTGAAGGGTTAATTTTGTAATTCCGTTTTGTGGCTCATATGTTAGTCAAAATCCCAATTTCATGTATGTATTTGTTTGCAGAAAAATGAGTAAGTCGAAGGACCTGAATTCCACACCGGAGGAGTTCTTCCTAGATGTGATTTTGCAGCGACATGCCCGTAAATTGCTCACTAGTTGGTGTTTGCGAGACCTCGGTTGTTTCGCTGCCCACCTGGACTTCCATTTAGTAACGTGGCTACGCAAAGAAAGGTATGTTCAGTGTGTCCTAAAGTGGGATTTCCAAGGTTTGAGCGACAGAACGCTAAATTACCATTTCTCTCGGCAGATCCAGGGCTGCCAAAATTGACGAATTTGTTCCAGTCCTGAAAAAGTTGCACTGTGATTTCCAGTGGCCCTATCCTGTTCCACCACACCCTATGTTTTACTACGGTCAAAGGAAGGATTCAGGCAAGACATTTTGTTCACCCCATAGGATTGATTTTGCATTTTCAAGAAAAATTCGTGGACGATTAAAACGTGCAAGAAAGCGTGGCTGTAAAGTTACGAGTGTAATGTTTCGCTTGTTTGATTTTAGGTCTATCGTGCAAGTCTCTTTCGAATTCCTTAACGTCTCTAGAAGATAAAATGCAGGCGTTGAATGTAGACGTGGACCTTCTGTCCAGTTCAACAGGAAGAGAGGAGGTACGGGATAGTGGGTATCTGGGTCATTCCAGTGCAGATCAAGCAGTTGCCAATTTGGGGTCTTTTAAGGTGGACATTCCAAATGGGCAGACACACGAAGCACAACTTAGGCCACACACGATTAGAGGTATGTGCAAGTATGGTGTAGTCTTTTTAAAACAACGTGCGTGAGAACAATGAATTTAAATCCAGCTTCCAATCCACAGAAGATGAAAGTGTCCGGACACTGGATTTGTCCGAAGACAGCTCATTGTGGGGAGACGGAGAACAGGCATTCATAGACGAAAATGTATATAGCAGTCCTCCCAATTCTGATATCGAACAAATGTCTGCTGAATTAGCCAGCAAGGGGCCGCCACAGTCGGCAGCGCAGTTAAGGTGAGATGATATTTAATTGCTCGGCGAAGTTGGACAATCTTAAGTGCTTCTTTAAGCTGGATGTTTTACCTCTAGGTATCTGCTTCATTTGATGATGGAAGCAAATTGTCTGGAGTGGGCAGTTTTAATCTCTGTGGTTTTGCGTGATGCCATGGCTGTTATCCGGATTGTGAATGCAGCAAGGGCAGCTGACGTGGCGCAGGATGTGACTGCCCGATTAAACCAAGGATTAGCTTCTTTGGAACGATGGGCGGAAAGAGAATGGTAAATTTTACTAGATATTCAGTTGCTTCTGGTTTTGCAACATTCATTTGCTGGATGGTTTGCTGTTTCAACATTGACACCTTGTACAGGGTTCATATGCACCTGGAAAATCGGGGAAAACGAAAGTGTGCATGATAAATTCCGTTTTTTGCTGATCTGGCATGGCAAGTCAAGATGTTTCCTTATGGTTAGCATATGGCGTAGCTAACTTAACATAACTGAATGAATTTGATTACTGAACCAATGGTTTGTGGGCCAGTTTTTTTTTTAGAAAAACCACCATCAGCATAGCTGTCATTAATTTTTATACTACTAATTTTGTTGAAAAGAAACAAGCCTAAATTTATCATTTGTTAGTTTTTTTCTCAAAATTTCTCTAAAACCTTCCCCCACCCTTAGAGTTCTGTGAAAAAATGATTAAATAATTTCTGGCCAAGGTTGGCGATATTGCTTTTTTATGAAGTTCACAATTCTGTAAAAATGAAATAATTTTTTCACAGAACTCTGTTTAAAATCCATCGTTGTGAACTTTATAAAAAAGCAATATTGCCAACCTTGGTCAGATATCTTGTTATTCTAAAATGAATTATTAGTGTTAATAAGAATACCTTATGTTGTATTGTAAATTAAGATTATTACTTGTGATGCGTTTTTTTTCTAAAACTTTCAACTATTGTATTTTTCTTACAACCCCCATTAAAAAATTCGGGATTCAACACTAGGGGTCCAAAAGAAACTGTTGAAATTCGTTTGAGAGGCCCTGGTAAGGGCCCTCCGAACCTGAAGTACCTAGGGCCCCTTGGTCCAAATCTGGCCCTGTATGAATTTTTTTGCCGAATTTATTTTTTAAACTCGGGGTAATTTACTTGGGTGGTCAGGTAGAGGATTTTGTAAATTTTGGTAAGAACCCTGTTGTGGTGTATGTTCAGAATTTGACGTATATCACATGCAATATTTTTTTGTTTCTGTTATTTCAGCTTGGGTTACAGGCGATTCATGCATACAATCCGCAACCAATCAACCGTGCTCTCCAAGATAACCTGCAGCAAACTCCGTATCCGGTCACCTTCGCCCACAGATCTGGACATGGATGCACCACCGACTCCGACAAACAGTCACTCGATCGCCAGATCCGGCCCACCATCCGAGATCGACCGTGAGGAATACGAATCCCAGGAGACAGAGGACGAGGAAGATGTTGACGATGAAACTGAGGAAGTTCATGTCGGACAGCTCGAGGATGCCAGTGAACAACAAAAGGCTGATGCCAGGGGCAGCCTGGAATGTGCCATTACATAGACAGAGTAGACAAGCTCATCCCAAGTTCTCGACTCGAGGTACAATTTCAAATCACCGTGCCCAAATCCCACGAATGGAAAAAAAAAAACATGGAATGACTCTTGCTAGAGTCAAGACTGAATTTTTAAATAACATCCTGCTATTTATTATTCGAGAAAACAAAACGATAGCCAAGAACGCCGTTCTTAGTCAGCTTAGATATTTCCCAAATCACGTTTTTTGAACTGAAATTGCTTCGCGTTGTCCTCTGGCAGCTTTTGAGACATTCCGGGACGATTTTTGCGGATTTTAGCTATAATTTATACACGAATTTAATTCTTTAAGCCGATTGCAGTGTACTAAACGGAAGATTGATCAGACGGACGCCGAAGCGCAAACGAGTGGAAAAGTTTTTATATTTGCCTATTTGCGTTAATTCCGGAATGGCGTAAGCGAGGAGTTTTATACGTACGTGTACCATATCTCTCTTTCTCTCTTTAAATATATATATGTACATACATATATTTTTATATCACATTGTTGTCTGTTGCAAAACTTGGAGTTGACAAATCGTGTAATTTAGATGGATTAAAAACATGACTTTGCGGGCACTTAAAATGTGAGCGTTTTGGCCATTGGATGATATGGTACACCTTGGAAGACAAATATGTGGAATGTAATAGTGTAAGCCTTTCTGAACATGATTGAATTTCAAATAGTTTTGAGTGCCACAAAAATTAATGACATTGGATTAGTTTTTATTGTCAAAATACTGAAAATGGTTTACAATCATAACAATTTAAAGCTTTGCTAGTTTTTGGAAATTAGTTTATAGTATAGATAAGCCAAATCAGGATATTTCTTGAAAGTTTATATGAATTCGCAGGTGGCATGCTATGAGCTCAGATGAGATTGGATCACTTATTTAGTTGGTGACAATTAGGAAATGGTTGACCCCACCACTCCTTAAGGGAAACAAGATAGGGTTTCATTGAACCGAAGAACCCCTTGAACTGTACAATGTTGAAAACCAGGTAATTTCCGTCGTTAAACTATTTGAATTTTTTTTGACTTGTGGTTAGTCATTTGGGTACTTTCAGTATAGTGAACAAATGCAGCTAACAAAATGTAGCCTGCAAGCAAAAAAGTTTGTGAGCGTACTGTTGCTTTGATAAATTATTAAAATCGCTAAATTTATTTTTCCCCCGTGGGCATTGCATGTTTTTTTAAGTTACAAATTTCCCCACACTTGTAACAAACGGTGACAAAAATCAAAAATTGACCTCAAAGTTTCACTGAAAAGCTATCCATAAATCGTGTCTATATAAATCAAAGCTGGTAATTTCATACTTGGTTAAATAAATAGGCAAGTTTTTATTCTTTCGTGATTAATACCAAATTTTCTATTAAAAAACGATAAAACAAATGATAGATTAGATCACATTTAATTCGCCGTAAGTGCCAAAACATACAAGAAAATTGACAACAATTTCTGATAGCCATTTTAAAGTTTGAAAGTTGCGCGTTTCTTATCCGAAGTCACGTGATTCAAATTGACCAATAAGAATCGCGCTATTTTTAAACTCACGTGCCCACTATAACCTTGAAGAGCACGTCTGCTCGAAGTCAGCTGCTATTGATTTTCGAGGCTAACCTTTTTTCGGCTAATTCTTCCCTTTTGAGTTGCTGATCATAAAAATTACTCATGGCCTTGACGAGGCAGTTTTCGGGCCTTTTTAGGTCTGTTGGTGGACGATTAGGACTGGGGTCAAGCTCGAAAAATTTCCACCTAGGCTCAAGTTACATGGTACGTACGATTTCCAGGCTGCGCAGATAATAAATGGTATTTACTCGTGAATTATAGTTTAAATAAGGTTACACATTGTAATTATCGCGTAGGTGCTAATTGACATTGAACATTTTTTGAGCAGGCTGACTACAGGATCGAGTCCGATACTTTTGGGGAGGTGAAAGTTCCATCTGATCGATACTATGGAGCGCAGACGTTCAGGTCGATACAGAATTTTGACATTGGAGGTCCCACTGAAAGAATGCCTGTATGTTGTTTGCCAAAATGATAAGAAATGCGATAAGATGTATTACTGAAAGGTGACTCATGGTCCATAGAGATCGATCACTAGCTGATCTGTTTGAATAAAATTGTCTTCTATATCAGTGAGATGAGAGATGCCACCTTTCAGTAAGACTTTTATGATTTCACATTTGTGACTTGTCTCAGACATTTGGGCTTTTTGTAGCTTCCTGTCGTGAAAGCTTTCGGGATATTGAAAAAAGCTGCCGCGGAAGTAAACAAGGAATTTGGACTGGATGCTAAGCTGGCTGATGCCATTTCCAAAGCTGCAGATGAGGCAAGAAATTTTAAGACCTGCGTGTGTTTATATAGAAATCCTAGAAAAGGTGGAAAACCTCCTAAAGATATTAGATTTAAATAACACCATGTACAGCTGCTTTGGTTTGCAAATGATAAACACTGTGAAGATTTAAAAAGTATCTGTTAAATTTTAGGTAATTTCAGGAAAACTTTATGACGATCATTTTCCATTGGTCATATGGCAGACAGGATCAGGCACTCAAAGCAACATGAACGTCAATGAAGTCATTAGTAATCGGGCAATTCAGCTTTTAGGAGGTACAATGGGGAGCAAAGCCCCTGTCCACCCCAACGATCACGTCAACAAATGTCAGGTTGGGAATTTCTGCAATCGGTAACTTCGTCTAAAATGTTGGAGCAGTCTCTCATTTCTGTGCATGTTTTTTCTTCTAAACTCAAATTTGCAGAGTTCGAACGACACTTTTCCCACAGCCATGCATGTTGCTGTGGCTGTGGAAATTCATAAACTGTTATTGCCAGCCCTGAAAAAGCTCCACGATGCCCTCGATGTAAAGGCCAAGCAATTTGAAAACATTATCAAAATTGGACGAACTCACACACAAGTAAGGTTCAACATATTTTTATCATCAGTTTATTTCGAACAGCTTGTTTGATACAGTCGAATATGTTAGGATGCAGTTCCGCTGTCGTTAGGGCAGGAATTTTCAGGGTATGTAACACAGATGGCTTTCGGCATCGATCGAGTAAAAGACACCTTACCCAGGCTGTACATGTTGGCAGCTGGTAGGACCCTTTCTGATTATAACAGTGAAATGAATTGGTTAAATAGGAAATGCAAGCTAAATCACACTTTTCATTTTTTGATAAAGGTGGCACAGCAGTAGGCACAGGACTAAATACCAGAATTGGGTTTGCTGAAAAAGTAGCTGCGAAAATATCACAATTAACAGGTGTGATTCCATTTAAAATAGGCACATTTGATTGAATCAGTTGAGATCTTTTGTTCCATGCGATCCTTTTCAAGTAGTTGTATATTAATTTTCTTATGATCATTTGTATTTCAGGCCTTCCATTTGTCACCGCACCAAACAAGTTCGAGTCATTGGCTGCCCACGATGCTATGATTGAAGTCTCTGGCGCTCTAAACGTCATTTCCTGTAGTTTAATGAAAATTGCGAACGACATCAGATTCTTGGGCTCTGGACCAAGAAGTGGATTGGGCGAACTCATCTTGCCTGAGAATGAACCAGGAAGTAGCATTATGCCTGGTAATGTTTATTTTTATATATATGCTCTTTATCTGCAATTTGTGCATCCATGGATATCAACTTTTCATATTTGTTTATTTGGTGTATAGGTAAGGTGAATCCAACTCAGTGCGAAGCTTTGACGATGGTTGCAGCACAGGTGATGGGCAACCATGTCGCTGTCACCGTCGGCGGCAGTAACGGTCATTTTGAACTGAATGTCTTTAAACCCATGATGGTCGCCAATGTTCTAAGGTATGTGTAACGTGAAAGTTTTTTTTTTTTAATATTCAATGTGGTGATCATGGATATCGATCATTGATTAAATTGAATGGCACATCTCTACAACGTTTCACTGTTAAATAGATCTGTGCGACTGATCGCTGATGGATGCGTTTCATTTACTGATCATTGCGTGGTCGACATCAAGGCCAATGAGCAGCGCATCGCGAAGTTAATGCAGGAATCTCTGATGCTCGTCACTGCCCTTAACCCACACATTGGATATGACAAATCGGCCAAAATTGCAAAACTGGCTCACAAGGAGGGATCAACGCTGAAAGAAGCAGCTGAAAAGCTCGGGTATCTCACCGCCCAGCAGTTTGACCAGTGGGTGAAGCCAGAAGAGATGCTGGGACCAAAATAAAAAGCAAGCAGGGATAGCAGTACATGTATTTGCTGAACACTAAATTATGAAAGTTAAGCGACATCTTCAGGTAGCAAAGATAAGAATGCTGATAAAATTTACCTCTAAAGATTGTAACGGAATTTTTCCATATTTTAGTTGCAGCCCAAGACAATTTGAATTTTGTTTTCGAAATAAATTGCAAAAAAGTCTGTAATTCAAGCTTTTTTGATATTCACAATCTGTAAGGGGATCCTTGAAGTTGGAAACTTGGAAAAGTCAGTGGAATTTTAAAATTATTCAACAAAGTCTGGTTATTTTCCGACTTTAAATTATAATTTATATCCAGAAGTTATTTCATATATCGATTATGGCGGGTAGTGTGGTTTTCAGTTGAAAGGAAACCACAATATGACTGACCGGTTCCTTGTATTTGACTTCAGTAAGGCAATAGGGGGTGTCAATTCTAAAAAATATTATAATTGAAATTGACTAATTGATGTGCGCGTGTGCATATGGATACCAAAACCTGAAAAACCGGTTTTGATAATTATTTGCAGATGCGCACACCAATTAGTCAATTTCAATTACAATAATTTTTTTAGGATTGACACATTAAAATAAATTCTGAGCAGCTGGGTACACGTAATTAAAAAAATGCACTCCTAGATACGTTGACGTTGCTCAAGTTCCTTTATTATACAGATTCAATAACGTCTTAATCAACTGCAGCCATATTGATTAAAACCTAGATTTTTTTCAAGAGCCGGTTCTTTTTGCTTTATATTGATCGATGGGTTGGCAAGCTCAAAAGGTCTGGGGAAAATAAAAATTTTAACCTGGGAAACCTGGTAAAATCAGGGGATTTTATTTTATTAAAGCTGAGGGAATCCTGTGTTTATCCTGTATTTGCTTCTATAGTTCAACAATTTAGGCTGTCGTGAAAATATTATGGAAGACACCTATTGTTAATTTGAATTTACCGCGCTAATTTTAGGCAGCGTTTGGTTTCGAGTGTGCTCAACTGAGGGCGCTGCTAGTTTCTCATCGACGTCATCGCCTTGTGACGTCACTCTAGCATGGTCGTTCCAGTAATTCTACTTTCAAAGTTTGTTGTTATTTCGCCTTCAGTCGGTAAGGAAATGTAGACCAGCTGCGTTTTCCTGAGGTTTTTGTGAAAATTTGGAAACGGTGTCATCGAGACCAATTTCGGTTACTCGCCCTATGGAGTAACGGCGATCGAAGAGAAGGCTTCGTTTCAGTAAGTATTTATCAAGTTTTTCGCAATACTATTCGCGAATAGGTTACGGATTTAGGCTTATATATTGGTCAACTTTGATCTAATAAATTCACCCTGGAATCTGATGTTTTCGATGGATGTGCATTAACAATAACACTACGTTTGTCCCGCGGTTCCTCGTCTTCTCTCCGAACGTTGTCTTGTTTGTCCGTGCCTGAGGAAAAGGGAAATTTAATCAACGTGAAATAAGTGCGATTTAGGCTTAACTGAAATCACTGCTGTAAATGAATGCAAGTTCCCAAAAATAGCCGACTTTATCTCGTTATTCTTAAAATATTGTAACAAATGTGAGGCACATAGCTAGTGGTGTAAGGCCAGGGTGTAATGGCTGTGTCAAGACCTTGGATCGTTTACAAGGGCGAGTTAAAACCATTGGTGAATCTTAGATTTTTCATTGGAATTCTCTAGGAATGAAGATGGGAGTTTTCTTGCCTTTGGATTTGGCCTGGGTTTGAGCTCGGACTTATTTTTATTGGTTTGTTTGTGGCATGTATGTGTGTTTATGAAATTTAACTGAATTTTAATGCGTATCCTGGACTCCCAGCTTGAGTAAACCCGTAATCTTAGAATGACCTTTTAATGAGTAAAGAAAAGAAAGGTCAAAATTGCATGCATCATTGCGAGTTAGTGCAGTTTTTTTCACGACTATGCATATTTCGAAATTCTAGATTTCCATTAAAACATCTAAATTCAACCGAAATGTTCCATTAAACAGACCATTAAAGGGTTAAGAATTAAAATAAATCTTTGCTTGGACCGGCTAATAAAAGCTTTTCTTTTTAAGATTTTTGATCCTATATTACTTAAGCCCATAGGCTATGCAATTGACACTAGCATGCTGTACATGTAGAAGACCAAAGCTTGCAGAGCAACATTCTAGTAGGTGTCGTAATGTAGGTAAATGAAGAACTAAAAGGTTTCATTAACTGGATGATGCATCCAATTACCATCCCATAAACCCAGTTTACACGAGAGTTACACACTGCATGACAGTCAACAGACAGTACCGGTACGTTGACATCAGCAGTCTTCGTTTAAAATTGTAAATGTTGCAAAACTCGAGTAGCAATTGCAGTGCCCCATTTATTAGGCGATTATAAAACTGGGCAACCTGGTGCGTTGCACTTTGAATAATGAACATGCAAACTTAATTGGAGATTACTCCAAATGATTCAACTTGATTGGCTGGTTCACGGATTAGTTATGCAGGGTACAACTAAGGTGAACAGTTTCCTGCCCTCTGTGCAAATTGTAATTTTGCCTTGAGCTTCAAACTTTGTGTATGGTTTTCAATCACAAAAGGCTTGATTTATATTTTTATGTTGTTGCAAGTATCAACGTGTTCAGCTGAAATGATCACACCAAATGTCTTGTAAAGTTGCACAGATACATAAAAGTGTGGAAAAGACCTACGCAGTTTAAATTTGGAGGTTTTGGAACTAAACATATTTTCGTGATTCCAAGATACATAAAAATGTCATACTAAATGCTTCCAAAACACACGAGCTTATATTAAACTGCAGTTTACAGTGTTATAATACGTTAGGGGCAATTTTTTTACTGAAATATCACTCCATAGTGACCTGTGACCTCTTGTTATATGCGTCCCTGCCAGGCTGCCACTGGTAAATGACAACAGTAAGCACTAAACGCCACATAATTTCGAGTTGTAGTGGTCATCACAGCGGCATATGGCCTCCTGCCTGGGGGAGAAGGTGACCCCCAAAGTCCAGTCATGTGCTACTTAGGTGCCCCATTCATTCACCTCATTCTGGATAATTAAAGCCCGTGCCCTTTAGGCAACTGCGATTAGCAACATTGGTGAGAACTAGTCAAATTTTCAAAATTGAAAGCAAATTTGTATCAGGGTCCCACGTACGAGCCTGGACTTTAAAGTTATCGAAAAAAAAGCACGAAATCAAAGACCAAGCAAGTGTGAACGTGCTAATCAGCGTTAATTTAATTTCGTTCGGCCTGTGCAGGGCCATCATGGACATTACTACGAGGAGATAAAAGTAGGTCATTTTCTAACCTAGTCATGAAAACGCTAAAATATGGGAAGATTTTTTCCCCCTAAGTGACTCCGACCATGTGCACGAATGCATTGCATACAAAATACAAAGCGTATTAACGGTCAGCCAAATCGGCAGATTCTGAGATTTGCCTTCGTTATTTTTTAATTGTGACGAATGGCCCCCCTGGCTATCGAAAACCCCATCTGAAAAACAAAACAAGGAGGGGCTTCGCCCCCAAACTTGGCAGTTGACCCACTTGCAGCCAGTCTGGTCTACCTACATTTCAGCAGATTTGATTCAATGGAGATGGTAATGTTAAATGGACAAAACATCCTCAGTAGGATTTGCATGGCAACGTCCTAACAAGTGGAAATCTTAGGGATTGATTGAGATTTGGATGGGGAGCCAAAATGTCGTCTTTGGCCAGTTTTTGGCTGTCCTAGCCATTAAAAACGCACCTTCAGGTGACCTTCGAAAACTACATGCCTCGTACGATTTTCTAATTTAAATCAGTTAACGAGTGCGAAAATAATTGCGTTTATTCGGACCCGCTAACTTTAACTATCTGGCTCCCCTTGAATGTCCACCCGGAAATCCCCAGCAGGACCAATGAAAATAACGTAAGAAGAAGCCAGCAAAAAATCAGTGACCTCTACAAGACCAACTGTCCTGCTGTGATGAATTAATGCGTGAAATTTTGGGGAGGAAATGGGATTTTTCGACCAAAACTACATGAAGCGAGGAATTTATCAAAGCCTGTAACAGGTGGCAAACAAGTCCTGAAAGTCCTAATTTAACTAAATGTTTAAAAAACACCCTGTACATTTAGGGTTCCCACTTTTTCTGAAAAGTCAGGGAATGAAAAAGTGTCAGGGAAATTGAGATAGCTTGCATCAGATGATTGATTGGTCAACATCTTTTCTAGAAATTTGCGATAAACTTTTTAAATCTCACGTAAAATGTCAAGGAAATTACCGAAAAGTTGTCAGGGAATGTCAGGGAAATTGACTTGAGAATTTGAGTGGGAACTCTGATTTGTCAAACTACCTGTAGTAAGTCCCAATACCTTGGTACAGTTGCAGTTTGTCACCACTTTTGTTCTTTCAATATACAGTAGTATTGTAACATAAAGATGAATAAAGATTCACATACAGCATGCTAAAAATTTGTAGGAAACTGTTTGAATAAATCTTAAAATAATCCTTAATTTGTCTTAAATAGTCCTAAATCGACTTGAGAATTTGAGTTTGCATACTTTTTTAAATCACACGTAAAATGTCAAGGAAATACTGAAAAATTGTCAGGGACGATGAATAAAGGTGAATAAAGATTCACATTCAGCATGCTAAAAAAATTGTGTGAAACTGTTTGAAAAAAATCTTTCAGTAATCCTTAATTTAGCTCCTAAAGTTTCAATTTTGGAATTTGTTTGCCAGTTAAGCAAAAGTTACTCTACTTTTTATCGCCCCTATATTAAGAAATCCAATGAAAACGACGACAGTATTTTAATCCACATGCGTGTGCTGACTGATAATTAAATCATAAAATTTGGCCACGAATAAAATAAAAAGGCATCACGAAATAATCTGCATGGTGGTTGGACCCATTGCTGACCTTTTCCACGATTGTCAGCTTTGTAAACAACTGGCTATCAGGCGTTTAATCGGTTGTTCCCATGCTAAATTAAGAAGCTGGAATGTGGAACATTTTCCCAACTCTTATCTTGTAATAGCTTTATAAAGCCATAATTATGCGAAATTGGTTCACTAGAGAAATTTGTCAAGTGGTGCATCAACCTCCTGTCCACGATTTTGATAGGTGATCATTCCAGCTTTGGAAAACTGGAAGGATAGAAATCAACGAACTTATGCTGAACCTTAAAGCCTTATCCACACCTAGCAAAGAAACATGTTTGAGGAAACATTCTGCAGGAAAAAAGGCCTCAAATGCTTCCTCAACATGTTTCCATGCATGCTAGAAATGGGGAAACGTGTCTCCATGCTAGGAATACTTGAGAATTCTGTTTCCAGAATTCATGTCTCAGGGAAATGTTTCCAATATGCGTACAATGCTTGAGGAGACATGTTGAAATATATTGGCGAAAACAGGCCTTAGATGTTTCCATGCTAGAAAGGTGGAAACTTTTTGAACATTCTGCTTCCAGAAACCATGTTTCCTAGGTGTGGACAAGGCTTATCAAGAAATCATGTTTTAGGAAATACTGTATATTGGAGGAAAAAGGCCTCAAATGTTTCTTCAATGTGGAAATGTGGAAACTTTTTGAGAATGTTTTCTATAGTAATGTTTCCTAGGTGTGGACAAGGCTTTTAGAGGCGTCCTCAAATTAACGATTTCCTGATTTTTGACTCTCTTTGTAACAATTTTTAGCAATTCGGATATCCCCACTATTGTGTCACTCAATTTTTAATTTGCATTGTTTTTAAATCACATTGAGTACTTGCTTTTCGATTTAGGAAATCGAAACAGGAACGACTAACGCTTTATTCAGTTGGTTCACACAGACTGACCAGTCCCAAGTGGCCTGAACTAAACCTTTAGGTCACTTGGGACACTTAGGTCACCCTAACAAAACTGAACAAAACCCTTGGGTAACCCTAACAAAACTGAACAAAACCCTTGGGTCATTGGGGCTGGTCAGTCTTGTCAACGGTTCCGCCGCCGGAAGTTCTCAGGCCGGCTGGTCAAGGGGTCAAAAGCCCCAATCCCAAGACTCGTTATTTGAAAAGCCGAAATTCGCTAATTGACAAGACTTTTATTTGTTGTATTTTTTATTTATTTTCCCGCGGTTTTTTCACGACATGAAACCATCATCACAAATTTTGGACACCCCCCCCCTCCGGAACCGCGTTTGTACGTAATTTGTGAACGCTCCATATGCACGACTATCGCAATCATGTTCATGTTGGTGATTTAGGGTTCCCCCACACCTGGAAAACTTGGAAAGTCAGGGAAAATTGATTTACTTTAGTCAGGAAAATTCAACAAATCAATAAAATATTTGGCTAGCACAGTAGCCTAACCATGAGATGACGATGTGAAAATAAATGAAGAAAACTTAACCTTAATTTGCTCTTTGAATGGCCAGGGTTGCCAGGGAAATTTGTTTTAAAACCTGGAAAGGTCAGAGAAGTTGAAAATGGCATCTCTGGGAAAACCCTGTTATTGCAAAACAGAGTTGAATATGCGTTAAGCCTAGTACACGTGCTAAACATGTGGAAACGTGTTCCACAAACCATGTTTCGAGGAAATGTTTGCCAGGTGTGGACAAGGCTTTAGAATCAAGCATGATTGTAATGCTTGTAACAGCACTTTATATGACAAAACTGTAGAATGACATGATGATTAATTTACAAAGGTGTCACGTGAGGCGAAATCTTATCAGGATAAAGGCCAGTCGGCACATCCAGGTCAACAGTCTATTTGATTAGCTGCTGGTAATTGATAGGGTGAGACAATCCTACAAAATAATTGTAATTGAAATTGATCAAATGGTAGTCATTTGCGGATGCGCTCACCAAATTAGTCAAGCTCAATTAAAATTTTTTTAGGATTGTCACCCCATATTGATATTATTCTAGTAACCTTCCAATTCATTCATTCTTCTATGAGTCTGAATAGTATGTACTGCCTTGTATTAATTTTCCCAAATGGTTTGATT
>JAQGAF010001993.1:0-25848 GCA_034687865.1 Kryphioiulus occultus
TCTGGGCCATTTCGGCAGGAATTCCAGCGATGGCGTGAGTGATGCGGTGTTTCAGGTGTTAACATCTTTTTGCCTCACCCTATATAATAAGCTGTACAACAGAGTTAAAAACTAATTTGTTACATTGCAATGTTTTGTATGGTGTAAACGCACCTTTTAAGTTTACAATAAGTTAAAACATGAGGTAAGAAGCATAATCGATTACATAATAACAAATAATGTTTCATTTGATGTCTGAAATAACGATGTCTGATAAATCTTGCCTAATTCGGTCACGGTTGCACAGTTCGTAAAATCAAGTAAAAAATTGAAGCAAAAAAAAACTAAGTATAAACCTCCAAAAATGCAATAGAACTAATCACTGAAAGCGCTTGTACCTAAACAAAGGACATAGTGAATACCTGTTGGATCTCAAAGCACAGCAGCAGCACCTTCAATTAGTGCAAGAAAAGTTCAGAAATGCATGCATGCCAGTAATTTGCATTATCTCAATGAAAACCGCAATAGTCAGGTCAAAAACAGACTCGCAGTTCATCGCTGTACTCGTAATTTGGCCCAAAATTACTGTCGAAAAATTCCTCGAGTCGACCTAAATTTCCAGCGTTGCAATTAAAGCCATGGCAACCATTTCTGCGGCAGACATGCAATCAAACCGAAATTCGGACAAGATTGTTGTCCAAAATATTGGTAAAAAAACATAACGACAAATACACAGATCCAATCGAAATAAACAAAATCATTAAATGGTTAAAAAATCCAATTTTTAAATGGGACATCAAAAGCGGCAAGGGTTGAACTTTCCGCAATAAAAAGGGCAGCAAATGGGTCAATGTTTCAACAACCCACATTTTTAATAATTTCCTACCCATTATGCCAGCGAGACGAGCTGAGAAAAAAACCAAAAGTTGGCCAGAAACACGCCCATTATTAATATCTAATCTAATAAATAATGCTGCAAAATTGTTTTATTAACCAGCGAGCCATTCTGGAGAGGGGAATGAGTTCATCTAATGTTTCACAGATTAAATTTAAACAAGCAAAACATGCACGAGCATAAATTAGGTAACAATGTAGATGTGGCTGATAAGCAACGAAATATTGAGCCAACCTGAATTGTTTCTTATAATCACCTCACTTCCCTTTTCCGTATTTTTTTATCCCATTTATCCCATATTATTTTATCCTATTTTATTACTTCGATTTACCATTTTCAACTCAATAAAAACCGCTGCATCAGTTTGGACGCTGTCTCAAGAAACTAAATTAAGTATCAGATGGAATTGATTGCAGTCTGGACAGCTTCATTGCACAGGGGTACAGGTGATGCCCTTCAGACATTCAAAGTAAAATCAACTGTTTAGCGTCTAATTAATTACACTTTCAAAAACGACCTCAAGATTAATTAATGCCTACGCAATTAAAACATTATACATGCACATGTATCCCCCGCACAAACTGACCTTTCCATATTACGACAGATCCGTTCCACGGAGGACAGCCCATGTCCAACTGAAAAACATGCAGATGTATTCAAACAAAATGCCAAAAAATCCAGGTCACGGTGTGGCAGCGTGTAATTAGCATAAATAATTAGCATAAGAACAACGATGTCACGAAGAGTCCAAAACAATGGCCAGGCATTGAAAAACAAGACCCAATAAATAATAAACAGAAAGACATTTCCCAAACACCATTCCATAATCGCAGGTTGGCATCAAGGAATCCAAGAGACTAATTAGCTAGTTAATACTGCTAAATGCTACACGCTTGGAAAGCGTGAGACAACTAACAACTAGCAGGAATACAGGACTAACATCTAAGACGAAAACAACAATTTCTATTTGGAGGACCCCATAATCATTGACGTCAGATTATGACGCCAAGTAAAATTGCTTTCTTGTGTCATCACAAAATTGCGTAGGTACGAACGTTTGATGCAAAATGAACACGAAGGATGCACATTCCCACCCAAGAATTATTTGCACACTATAAATCAGCGTTAACACGCACTTGACAAACTGAACACATTTGCTCTAAAAGCGTGTAAGAAAACACGCCAATAACACACACAGTGGTGACTTCCAAGAATGTGAACTATAGCCACCTCTTTGAATACTACAATGGGTTGCTTTCATTCACAAGGACACATCCACCTTGAAATCTGGTAAATGAACAGTTATTACATCAAAAAAACATAGGGGAACTGAAACATTGTTCATGCAGGTAGCAAGAAAGTGCATGGAACGTCAACAAACTGATAGACGAGTATTTAAAATTTAAAAACATGTTCTTTGTTTAGCTGTAGATGCATCGACACATTCAGCACAGTTCTCGAATACATGGCAGAACGTAAAAATCGTTTCTAAGTGATGCGAGCTGCAGAAGCAAACCAAGATTTACCAGAACATACATTTTGAACCATTCTCTGATGAAAGGGACCAAGATAATAATACACGTACAAAAATTAGTAGAATAAATACCAAGTGTAAAAAGTAACATTTGCGAAGTTTATTGCGATATGATTGAAAATAGTAAATACTCGTATGGTATTTTTCGGTCATAACTCGAGGCCGGACCAAGCACTGTTGACTCCAACGAGGTCAAAAATATGAAAATCCTCAATGATGTAAACCCATCAGAACTGCCATCAAAGTGAGTTAGTTACTCATTAATGGCGGATATCGAGGATGACGACCGCGTGTAAACATGTTGTTTGCTTTTCCTACCCACCCAGACGATCCCAGAACGAGTAGGCAGAAAAACGTTTAATTGGGCATTGCCCATGCACAATTATATAGCAAGCTATATTAATTCATTCTGCGAGACTGCCGGGTTTTCCGTAGGCTGATACTTGTGAAAAGATGAAATTTAAGAAAAAAAAAACTGCTGCCAAAGCCAGCAGGGCTCGTTTTTGCACGTCTCGGATCCATAAATTTATTGAAAATATGGCAGACCAGACCAAGTCATAACTAGTCATAACTAGCCATTACCAACAAGATGGTTTGAAGGTCATGCTAATTTTTGACATGGGAATTGCAGCATAAAAGAGGCGCTTTTTGGGATTTGCACAATCGTACGAGCACAACAATTCCTCTAACCTTTCGAGCTGGTTTTCCTCGAAATATCTGAACAATCAAGTAAGCCTCAAGCACCTTGGCAAGTGAACAAGACTCCCAAAACAGCCAATTTGAATTTCACATTTCGAACCTGCAGAAACGATTGCCATGAGAGCTTAGTTTTTTAACTGCATACGTTCGCATACAGAATTTGTTTCAGAACTCATTTTTCATAAACTTAAACAGGGTTCCACCAGAAATGAAATTTTCAACTTCCATGACTTTTCCCGATTTTAAAACAAATTTTCTCGACCACCCAGACCTCTTAAAATGTAAAAATATGACAATGCTAATGTAAGGGTTGCTGCGTTTATTGATTATTTTATATAAACAGGAAATGGAACACAAATTTTTATAAAGAAACAACACAATTTAGATTAGGTTTTCCTTTAAATTGACAATTTCTTCATCAATTTCTTCTGCCAAGCGTAATTATCTGTGGAAATGTATTATTGAATTTCCCTGACATTTTCAAAATAAATAATCGACACATTCAGAAATGTTTTGCACAGTTCTCGAATACATGGCAGAACGTAAAAATCGTTTCTAAGATTCCAGTCTTTTTCAATATTCTTGACTTTTCCAGGTTTTCCAGACCTGGGGGAACTCTATTCTGCCCTTTATCAGTCCTTTATAGAGACATACGCATTTTTTATATTGGGTGAAAGTGATGAATAAAACGATAGAAATTAAAAGTTCTGAACCGTCGACAGGATAGGATAGAAACCAGATGGCACATGCCAAGACACGAAATGCATTACTTTAGACGTCATGAGTTTTTGCTAAAAACAACTGCAACTTGGACGGATTGGAAAGTCATCAACAAAATGCGGTCATATTAATAAACATCATAATCATATCACTAAACACCAACAATGATTGCCTGTAATGGCTGCATCAAGGATGTTAGTTTTCTGGCGTCAAACACAAGGGCTTAGCATCAACTTATAATTGCAGGTCATGCTCACTTTATCAGCTAGTTTGACAAAAAAAATGTGTACCGTATCAATTCCAAGAAGTGCCCCACATGTCAACCCGAAGACGCAGCCATGTTTTCCCAACAAAAATGGCGTTCAAAAATCCGAAATATTTTTTGCTAGCAACCCAGCATGGGAACAAAGCAATAGGTAAAACTAGTAATTAGACTCTAGATCACTTAAGACTTCGCCTTCCGGGTTGCTACGTGTACATGAGAAGCACAGCATACCTTAGGTTGAATGTTTCCCCATTGTCAGATGGCATTGAACGAGATGAACAACCAGGCCTCCAAAAACGATACAAAATCATGGCGCCCAAAAAGCTAAATCAATATACATGGCTAGGAGTCAGCCAAGGGGATAAGGGGGGCGAAATGACCGTAACGGGTAGACCAACATAAACAATCGTGGAGAAAAACTCAACCTACCAAAGTGTTAAACAAGCTGGCCAACCAATTTCATTGTTGCTAAAGAGCATCCTAAAAAATTCAAATTACCAGGACTGCAAAAACCTACAAACACGCACCACATCCAGTGTTGAAAAATTAAATTCGAGTAAACAATTTCGCTTTTAAGGTAAATATATTGGTATTGCAGGGTCGAGATAAATGGGGCATTGCAAGCAAAGCAATCCCAAAAATAATGCTAATCCTTGTTTACGTCGACCACATAAGGTGTGCCCAGACATAAATAATTCATCACTGAAGCAAGCACCCGATAATATGGCTTAATTGCGATAACAAACGAGAATTGCATTCTTGTTGTTAATCTTGCAGCGATTCGGTTAACAAACTTGGTGCGATCCTTGCATGATAAGTTCGCTGAAATTGTGCCTATCAAAACAGCCAAAAACATCAGGAATGTTCATGATAGCGGGGACAAAATGTTAAGTTTAAATGTATATATTATATCAGTTTGACAACTTGAATGCTGTTTGCAATGTTACGCAGGTATTCGTTTTTGATATGTACACTGATCATCAATCTTGAACTGCAAAAATGTACTTTTGCAATGACTGAATTTAAACTTCCAAACTTAATTGAAAACAAGTAAGTTTGAACTTGAGCATGATCTTTAATGGTCATATATTTGAATAAATTTCCGGTCGAACAACTTTAGAATTCATTGTTGAAGTATAGGCGTAAGATGAACATGTTTGCATTCTGTACTTATCGGTGTCCAACCCTTTAATCTGCGAATACACTGCTAACAAAAAGCACAAATGTGTATTAAAACTTTATTAGAGAGCGAATAGCACTTTTTCTATTCTGAGAACTGTGTTAGCAACTAAATCTACGCTATGAATCTAGTCCGCCAACGTTTCTTTTATCAATAAAAATGCGATGATGTTCAATTTGCAGTCACATCAAAAGGAAATGCATTCCACGTGTATATCCTTAGTGTCATTAAAAGTTGATACGTTTTTGCTAATTAGTATACCCAAAATCAGGCTATCACACGTTAAGATTCGCATCTGGCACTCTGGTATGCTGAACGTTGTCGTGAAACTCGCTCATTAAAATCTTAAATAATTGTGTCAACTTCGGGCATATATTGCATGCTGAACGAACCAGATTTGCAATTTTGAATTTTGATTTTCTTAATTAGCCAAAAGGGGCCGCGTCTCATTGACTTTCTTGTCTTCCAGTTGTTTTCCACGATAGAAAACAATTGGATTGAAAACTGCATTGGTATCTAACGTAAGTTTTATACAAAAGAAAAAGAAATTTGAAAAAATATTGACAAAATTTCCAACATTTAGAACCCATAGATTGACACACATCGTATGGTCAGTCACCCCTTAACTATTTTTTGGTAAACCGAAGAACAGCAAATACAATACAGAATAGCCAGACCTATTCCAAATACAAATTAACATGTTCGACTTTGGAAAATTCCGGTTCCCATTCATGCTCCTCAAGTGGCCCAGAACCGTACCGTCATCTTGCCACCTGCCAGCAAACGTACTTGACCCGAAAAAAAAAACATTGAGCCAAACGTCGAAATGTTGGATTCGTGGTTCGGCATATCAATGCTTATTTAAAGATGCACCCTGGTAAATATTAGGGGCAACCCCATGCAGGAAGAGGGCGATTCATCCTCTGTGTCTAGGTCAACCTGCTTCAGAGTCTGGTTTTCCCGAAAATTATTCGCAAAAATTGCATTCATTGCGTCTGAAACTAGCCAAACGGCTTTAAACCAGCTACCTAATGGACCAGAGAGGTGACATTGCACAAAGTCCGTCAAAAAACGCACCTTCCACACGCCCTGTTTGGTAAAAATGCCCCTCGTCTCGTGGCCTGCTTTCCCAATCAACCAAAATCACAGTTAAAATATCTTCCATGTACATTCTCAAGTTTTAGGGAAAATGGCAACACAGTATGTGAGCCCAACTAACGTGGTGCCCACAGCTTCAGTCAAATAAAAGCCCATGACTTTCCCAGGTTTCCCAGCTTAAGTTTTATTTTCCCATGACCTTTTGTTTCCCCATCAACCAAAATAAAGTACTCGTTAAAAACCCTGCTCTTAATTTAAGGTTTTTTAATCAATATGGCTGCAGCCGATTAAGGCGATAAATATTGAATTTATAGGAATGCACTTTTATTATTGGGATTTTTCATTATTAGTACTTAAATGCTCAGAATTTATTTTTAATTTGGCAAATTTTGACTTTGTAGTACTAAAATCAAATAGAAGGAATAAGTCAGTCATATTGGGGTTTTCTTTCATTGAACAATGGGCAACTTCATCTAAAAACCACAGTATGCCATACTATGTTTAAAATAACTTTTGGATTAAAATTATAATTGAAAGTTCGAAATCCCCTGACTTGTTGAAAAAATGTCAATATACCCCTGGCTTTCCCAGGTTTTGTGGGTGAGTATCCAGGTGAGGTAGGTCTATACATGTATAGTCCCTGCTCCGAAATGTGCACAACACATGTAACAAACTGTATTGCATATCTGTCTTAGCCGATGCAATTTTTCCTTTCGATGTTATTGTTTTTATTTTTTTTTGTGTTTTTTACTTCCTTTTTGTGTATTTTGACCAAACCTAACTTAGCCTAACTTACTGTATTCAAACCAAATCTAAAAATGTAACTTCTATATTAGCTACGTCAAACCATAGGCAATCACTAACAGCCTACGACCCAGTAGGAGAAGCCTACTTTCGTAGAAACAGGGGCTATATCGTAGTAAAGCCATTCACAAGGAGTTATCGCACGAGCAAGTGCTTGAGAACAAGAGCTTATATTCCTAGCCCAAAGCGCATCCATTTCCAAAGAACTTGAGGCCAGTTGATTTTAAAATCGGATTAGTAGTTTTAGAAAAAAAAACAGATTACATTTGATGCATTTTTGTTAGCAATTTCATAAAAAGAAACTCAGTAATCTTAAAAATGATAGAAATGTCGTAGGCGAAATTTTTTTAAACTGCCAGATTATGGCCTGAATAATGCAGGGAATTTTTTTAGAACTTTTTACAAATTTTCAAAATTATAAGTTAAAGTAATGCTGGAAATGCCATAGGCTGTTTGGCACACTAAACATCATTTTACCCAATTCAAAATTATTTTTCACTTCAGCGCACCTCCCATTTCCCGCAACGTGTAAACAGTGCATGTCCGAAAGAACGACAGAAAAACGAAATTGAAATGCAAAACTCCTCTATGGTGTGACCTGAATAATTTGGGTAAAATCAACAAACAAGGTGAAAATGCTCTGATCTGTTGAAAGTTTTCGTCACATCTATTGCCCACAGTGTATTGTTATAAAAGGAATATTCCGCTAGTGAAATCACAACGAGGACATTGGCGTGACATTTTTTGCACAAAAACAGCAACATTTTCAAAACAGCAGTGTGGGGGGACCACTGCACGAGTACTGAGCATTCAGCATGCTATTGACCAGAAGCTGACCCAGAGGTGGGCCATAAAACGCTTTCTTCCCGTTAAAACTCACCAGGTGTGACCAAATTTCCATGGTACAGTGGCACAGGGGCTGAATGCAGGTATAGTTTTCAACAAGTTTTCAAAGATTTGAGAAGGTTTTTGCCTTGCGAATCGTGCTATTTTCAATTGTACAGAACCTTGTCTACCAACAGTCCGTGTGCTCCGAATGTCTTTACAGGACACAGCTGACCTAGTTGTCACACCCCCTAATTCCGACAGATAAAGCCGGTCCACATTGGCAAAACACTCGAAAAGTTATTAAATTTAACAAACGCCATTAATAGTTACTTCAGGGTGGAGTTGGTCAATCACGAGGCAAAAAATACTCAAAATAACTTTCTCCATTTGCCGTCTTGGATAACGGGATTAAAGCAATGTACATGTAAGCGTTATCCATGTTACTTAAATCTTATCAATACTTAAGATATCAGGCGACGATAATTCCAATAACGAAGTAATGAAATTATTTGACACGAAACACGCCGTTTACTTAAAACAACGCTAGGAATTTCACTACATTTTTATCAGTCAAAAACCCGACCCCTTCTGGCACACCGAGCACATGTTGCCACATGTCACATCCTTGAAAAACAGGACCAAGAACGTTGACAAAAACACCGAAATATTCGAAAAGAAAAGGGCAATAGCACAAGAGAGGGAACATCAACAAAGTATGCTTAAATTAATCGATAAACAAAACACGATTTGGAGCCTGAAAGACCATGCAAACATTCCCAGACTGACAAAAAACCTTCCCATGCACCTTCAGGGTTCCATCGAATTTAAGGTGTAATTTCGTGCCATAAACTGAAAAATTCCGTGCCGAAAAATTCAGACATGTTATTATACAACTGCTAACTGGTTGGAAGAATACTAAAAATTAAGTTATAGCCTTTGGGATAACATCGGCAAACAGGAAGTAATAAAAAAGCCGCATATAAAATAGGCATAATTTTTCTAACATGGTAATAGCACCCACAGCACATGTGTCCCTTCGTTTACTGCAACCAGTGGAAAAGTTCAATCTTAAACAGGGATGGATATGTTTAGACTTACTTTTGGCTACTTTTTAAAAGCAGCTAATATTGCAAATAAAAGTCTGCTAATATTGTCAAAGTATGCAGAAATCTAAAGACAAGTTGTGCCTTCCAGCTGCTAAATTTACCATCCCATGCATTTGACGATTGAACCCCTATCAGGCATCTTTTTTTCAGATTTGCAATAACAAAACAGGGTATAGATGATCTTGCCTTAGGGTCAAAATGTCTGACAAATTTTGGGATGTCTATCCCAACATTTAATTAATTTCCCGTCAATGAGTGTACCCAAAGGCTCTGCCAAGTTCATTAGGTAACTAGCCATACAGCTGGACATCGCTAAATTGCATTTGAAAAACGTGAAACACACGCTCGTACTATGTAAAAACTCGTTTCTTGAACTACCAATATAATAATCACCTGCTAATGGCCGTCTTAGCAGCGAAACATTGAGATAGTGATTGGCATTTGCAGCCATCTTGAAAAACTCAATTGAGTTTTTGCAAAACAGAAAGCAGACAAAGTCACAGCTATATGTACTGTATACATGTATACTACCAAACATGAATTCAAACCATCAAAATTAAAAATGGATACAGGGTCAACCGACAGTCCCCAAACATGAAACTGGTACTAAGCCCCATTAAAAATAAAATAGCAACTCATAATGGCCGCATCTTCCTATTCCAAATTGCACACGTTTTGCTGGGAGCGTGGGAGGAACTCTGGCAAAGCTGATGACAGGCATTTCGATGAAAACTGGGTTAATCTTGACTGACAAACGTGGCATGTGGCTTCCCATTGCCTAGGAATGTTCAATTGCAGAGTGCCATTCCCAATTGCAAGAAAAAAACAGAGCAGCTATACGTGTATAATGCGATTAAGCCAGCATTCTGAAAATGAATCCAATGCCCCTGGTGTAGGCAGAACTCTGGAAGAAACGTTTTGGACAGGCATTGCACCCAAGACACTTCCCAAAGGAACAGTCAAGCCAAAGAAAAACTTGTTTTCCAAGAAATTTTGCAACATACGAGGGGAATTTCGGAAATCCCATTTGCTGCAGATAAAAAACTTCCTAGCATTTCCCAGCTAAGGTTAAGTGATTAAGGCCCGGTTGCACCAACTAAAGTTTACCAAAGCCCAAGGTAAACCTGTCGTTACCAAAGGAAAAGCATTGACCACAGAAAGCTAGCAGTTTAACCATGGATAACCATGAGGAAAAGTTAACCCAGCTAATAGGCAGGGTTAACCTAAGGTTTGAAATAAAAATTGAGGTGTCAGGAGTGTGACCGTGTGGCATCACCAAGATCACATAAATTAAATGACTATGATAATGCCATATTCAAAGCAATTAAACAACAGTTTTAAAACATCTCCTCTAAGTTGAATATTTCATTGATTCCCAGGTTATCTTCAGGTTCACTAAACTCGTGTAAAAAATCCCTATAGCAAAATGATGCACCAACATGTAAGCCTACTAACCATCAGGTTAACTTGTGGTTATCGGTAACCCATGTTATATAACCTTACATTTAACCAACACAAGTGTAACCGGGCCTTAAGCTGCAATTAACTTGTACGAAAGGTATAATTATATTTCGCAGCGGAACCTCTTAGGTTGACTGAAGCAGGTTTAAAGGTCAACCACAAGTTACTAAATTCACCTTTATGGTATACGAAGGGAAACATTCTGTACCACAGTAACTTGTTTGCGCTAGGTTGGGGGCATTTCAAATTGAGATTAAAGTTCGAAAAGCTGGGTTTTTTAAAGACTTACGACCATCTTGTGATGTACTTTAGGTTTTCTTCAAACAGAAAAGGATTTTTGAAATCTCTGCAAATCGCACAATAGATGGTCCTCAAAGGCTTGGTAAATCCTGATTTTCGTCACGATTTTAATTTGCTGGTGCTGCAGTACGCATCCTTAACTCCTTTGTTAATCTGAGCGTGTTTGCAAAGAAATTTCAGAAAAGAAACATGAACACGCGTTTTCAATCTAAATTCAATCGTGACTTTCCAGACTGTTTGAAACTTCTTGGAACAGGATACACGAACACCGGTTCACGAGTTTCCAGGTTCGTTATTAAGGAAAACAAGTGGCCGCCAGATCTAAAAACGTTAGTGGCCATAAAAATACTTTGAACAAACTTGAAAATAACATCAGGCTACAGTACATGCATGTATTTTCCTCACTGGTCCAGATGGCCCATAAAATTCTTTCCTTATTCATGGTTCCCACTTAAATTCTCAAGTCGATTTCCTTGACATTTCCCAAACACTTTACATGAGATTTAAAAAAAGAAAAAAATGGCGAATTTTACCAACACTTTTTATAAAAGATGATGACTATTTAATTGACTGGTGCAAGCAATCAATTTCCCTGATATTCCCTGACATTTTCACAAATGTTCACGAATACTTACTTTTCAGAAAGTGGGAACCCTACTTGTACCCAAAGAAGCATTCGCCCTGACAACTGCATAACCAACACCTCGAAAATGCAAATTCTATATATGGCAAATTAAACTTACCCGACGAATTTTGCTCGATAATCATATTGTGACATTGACAGTAAACTCCAGAAAACAGTGTCAGCTCAATCTGTCCTTTTCGAAGTTCTAAATTCATGGGTACTTCAGATTGACCAGATTTCGGATGGGGCACAAATCCAACCAATCAGTTCGATTGTCCAAGAGGAACCAGCAGCAATTAGTCAACACATTTTCGCACAAAACGGTGTTTTAAATCCTGAGGACGATGCAGTCCAGTGGCTGGAGTTCCTTATCACGATGTAAAAGTGAAAAATGCCAAGCATGGACTACCAGCAGGAAATGGCTGCATTAGACAACGTTGGAAAACCAGAAAATCTGGCTCATTAAACAGCCATTATTTTGGCAGAAATTGATGTAATTTGTAAACGACACGTACACGCAACATCCACATCCCCAGAGGCAGCAGCCTGTTGAACGTTTGGCTGTCAAACTAATTCTAATCTAAAAAAACTTGATGTCTACTAAATATGTATCTCACGAATCAAAATTTGAGGAGAGCAACCGTACCGTAGCCCAACCACGAGTGGAGTGGACTAAAGGGGGTTGCCCAAAAAGAGGTATTAAGAATAGTGGAAGAAAAAAAAACGTCTTCTGCTGATGGAAGAGTTCATTGAGAAAATGAGGAAAAGACATTAATAAGAACAAGACACGAAGCTCACAAAAGAGGATGCTGCCTCCTGTGGGTTAACTCAACTATTGCATCGAATTAGGACCAATTATGCCCCGTTCCAAAATTACTGCCATTGAAATTTTATAGCGCCATATACAAAGTGTACATGTAAAACGCACTAGGAAAATCTGCTAATAAATTATTGTACCCTATAAAAATCAACGAGCAAGGAGTTTTCCAGTGCACTGACAAAGCAGTCCGCCATGCAGGTAGCCGCTTAAAAGGTAAGGTCACAACAAAACACAAAACAGTGTTTCAGCAAAAAATGCCGACAAAAGTTTCCTGTAAATTTTAATTAAATAGATTCTTTTTCCAATCTACGCTCTTGTAAAAACTTTAAAAAACATCCATTGTTAGGACAGTTAGAAGATTTATAATGCAATGGGGTTTCTAAAGCAATGCAAAACTTGATACAAGGTATATGTATCAAAACTTTGATATACCCTGTAGGTCAATAAGCAAAATAGCTTAGCTGCCATACTAGGTCATAGCTGCATTTGTTTAGCATTTAAACTAACGTGCAAGTGTTGTGTATTACCATCATCATCATCATCTCACATTCGTTTGGAGAATATCAAGACTGACATACCCTGTACGTCAATAAGCAAAATAGCTGCCATATTACACTATAGTATAGCTGCATTTGTTTAGTATTTAAATTCTAACGTCAACGTGTAGCGTTTTGTATCATCAACATCTCACACTCGTTTGGAGAATATAAAATTTCCCCAAAAAACCTATTATGCTTTAATGCTTTGAGACTTTGACCCAGTAAGTCAATAACAAAATAGCTTCCATAAACTATAGCTATACACTATAGCTGCATTTGTTGAGCATTTAAACTAAATTATAACATGCAGCGTTTTAAATCGCCCACATCATCTCGCATTAGTTTGGAGAATATAAAACGGCATGTCCTACGTCAATAAGTAAAATATCTGCCTTAATATATATAACTGCGTTTGTTTAGCATTTAAATTAAATTCTAACGTGCAGAGCTTTATATCATCATCTCACACTCGTTTGGAGGATATGAAATTCCCCAAAAAGCCTATTATGCTTTCATGATGGAAGCAAAGTTATGTAATAACATGAGACAAACCAGAACCATTTCTGTTGTAATGCTTAGCATGCATCTTCCATCTCGCATTTAATTAACAACCAAGCAAAAAGTGCTTAATTAACCGTTGAATAATGAGCCATTTACTACACAGTGGTTAGTAACAACCGACCACATGTGCACAAAAAACTACACCTTCCTGCATACATGTATTTTGCATAACTAACTGCCTGATTGCAATTCAGACACGAGCCAATTACACTTTTGGCGAATCCAAAAACGTTGACTTATGTCGAACTCCTCAAAGAATGTGTTTTTAACCACACAAAAACTCAAACTGAAGTAACCACCATAGTCATCGAAGCACAAAGACATTTGTTCATCTTTGGAAATGATTAATATAACGCAGGTCAGCATTCGATTGCATTCTTCATAACATTTTAGTTTTTCAGTCTTTAGATATCGGTTATGCGGAAGGGAATTTCAAGAACATTGTGTCTTGTTCTTTCGAAAGCGTTGAATAAAAGTCTTAAAAGTATAGGAATTCTTATCAGAAAGCATGATGGAGTTTTTATAAAATTGTACCTATCAGGTTAAGAGTGTTAAATTTACTGCTTTCTGCATGGTGGACGTTTTGAACCTCATGGCTCTTTTAAAATATGGATGTATTAATGCACCTACTACAATTTCAACTGAATATTGGAATTCTGGAGCTTTCAATTTTGAATTTTGCAACTAAATTTGTGTAATATTATAGCAACTATTATACATGTTACTTTATAGGTAACATTAAATAATGGTGAATCTATAACAAAACAGCCAAGGATTTTTCATATGTTTTGAAATAGTCTTATAATATACATGCTCTCGTTACATGACTAGTTCAAAATATATGAAGAACTCTAGCGAATTTTATGAGGTACTATATTCTTATGCAATAGCAGACAAGTAAATCGGTTTTAATAATGCCGATAATAAGGCAGGGTGAAATTGAACACTCTTAACCTGATACGTATTATAGTAATATTTTCAACGAAGTTTTATTTGATGCGTTTCAGTGGACTTGAGTGAAGACGGTTTTCAAACCTAGCATTTGTCGAAATAATGGTTGCAACTCAATTTTAAATGTCATAAACTGGAAGTGCTAAAGGAAACAAGCATTTGTAGTAAACTGCTTTTACGATGGTGTCTTTTCCATCTGATAACCTTCTAATAAAACCCATCCAGCCCCCATTTCAAGCTATGGCAATGTAGCAAAGGTCTTATCAAGGAATCGAATCAAAAGGAACATGGAGGATACATCAAAACTACTGCAATGGCTAAATCCATGCCAGCTCTAATGGGAAACAGAAAGGATGTACAGTTCACAACATCGTACACACTTTTACCCTTTGAACTTCGCGTGGGTCCCATGCTGCCTCGGGTGAGCCTAGCAGAGCCCTTGCTGCTGGCCTGAGGACCTGAGGCTTGGGCAGTTCGGGCGGTTAACCGGCCAGAGGACATTGGGGGTTGAGTGGGCACCTTCTGAGCAGGCTGGCGACTCCCCTCTGTCACCCCCATCGCAGGCAATGCAGTGAAGAAAAAGTGAACAAGCATAATTCGACCATGTTGCACATTTACATGTAAATGTGTAAAGAAGAAAATTAAAAAGCTGACGCTGCAACACAGGCTGTCTGATCAGTTAGCAACCACCCATTCAAGTATTACACCTTCTTAACTCTGTGCACATGTTAGTTAATGTAAATTAATGAAAATTACCAATACCTCCATTGCAGCACTGTACAATGATAACAAAATACTGTATTATAGTGTTAACTTCTCTGTACACATACATGTACTCAATTAAAGAATCTGGAAGGTTCTCCAGATTTTGACATTTTTCGAGCTTTTTAGATACATTTTCCAATTTACTGTACAGGTTCATATTATTAGCCTGACGCTTTTCAACAAAAGAAAAGAGCATGGTTTTTCCATAAATCCAACAGTTCAAGGTGAGCCAAACTGAACCTTGAATACGAACAACGTTCTAAGTGGTCGGGTGGCGTCAGTCAAGAGTCGCCAAACTATCTTAAATGCGCTTATGCGCAATCAAAATAAAAACAATGAGAAGGAAACAAGATAAAATCTCATTTAAATGCGTTTATAATATGCCGGCTTTACCACTAGTGTCTATCAAACCTTTAGCAGTTTTCAAGGCTACAAAATTCTAACAGGTTTGGCACGCTTTCTTCAACCTGTTACCTGTAACAAGATGGTATCGAGTATGACAGAAATGTCATGGCCCTGTTCTTTTTTCAACAGTAACAAGGCAATTTTATTCAAAAATGTAAATACCCTTTAGTTAAAAGAAAATCAAGTGATTCTTTACTGTATAAATTATGTAACATGCCATATAATCCATAGTTCAGACAGCACAATGAAGTTAAAATTTAACGTCTGAAGACTAAACTGCACAACAGCATGCTGAAAAACACATTAAGGTGGGTTTTTTTCATAATGTAACAAAAAACTGCGGTTGCTCAACCACGTTTGAACAAACGAAACGTGATGGCTGCGCTTTTAAATCTGTCATGTTAGCCTTTGATAAGGAAAAAAGTATTTGCTTAGCTCATAAATTTATTTTCCATTACATGTATTTCTTTTTTCACTTTAGAGTTACTTATGGACTGCATATCCTTGAAACCTGTCATGTCTCAGCATGCTTAGTGAATTATGACATAAACATGCATCTTCGGTAAACAATGCCATCCTCAATTTAGCTTCCATTATGCATTCATTCAGCTTTTATCAGGAACCCAAGGCATATGACCCAAGGTGTTCAAGCAGTGAAATTCGAACAGGATGTTTTTACTATAAACACCTGAACATATTCACATTGTTTATCCGTTATGGTGCGTAGCCTCTATCCAAACACTAACCAAACACTATACATTGTAGATTTATACAACGAGGGCCATTGTTTACGGTTACCAATGTTTATAATCGAGTTTCAATCCATCTGGTCAGGTCCATTTCAGAATTGGTAAATAACACGTTACCAATAACGCATGTGTTTGGAAAAGAGCATACTAGAAATTGGCACCATCAATAACAATGAACTTCAGGAAAATACGAATGGCAACATGCTAAAAATACCGCCAAATGGGTATTTAAGCACAGGTAATAATTCGACAAGAATATGCGTGTGTTCGGTTCTGTTGAAGCTAGACTTTTTCAACATGTACAATTTTACTACCTATATTTTCAGCCTAACGGCACTCGCATTTGTCGGTCTGAGTTTATGTCAAGACATCGGCATCGGTCCATGCCCGAAACCAAAAATCCAAAAGAATTTCGACATCGAGCGTGTAAGTGAATTATTCCCTAAAACTGACTTTAGAAAGACTTTAGAAAGCAAAGAATTATCTTACTGTTTAATCTCCAAATTAGTTCAGTGGCAAATGGCACCAGATAGAAAGGTACCAAGACGACTATTTCACAACTCGTACAATCAGGTGCAACGTTGTGTCCTACAGGGCAGTGGACAACAGAACCGTCGAGATCAACAACACGTACATCAGCACAGCGCAAATTGGGGCTAACAGGTATTGTTGATGACGTCAATGTATATTCATATTAATCAATCTGATTTCAATCAATATTTTTACGCAGTGTTCAGAGCACGTACCGCTCAATATGGTATGGCCATGTTGTTAATGAAAATGTGCCTGCAAAGATGGTCGTTGCAACCCAGATAGGTATGGAATGCTAGTGTACTCAAGTACTAATGTAGGGACATGGGGTCGTGAAGCACTTATTCTTATTAATTACGAATGCATCAGGATTGTAATATCAAAAAATACCAATTTATCAGGTCCCGATGAGTCCTACTACGGCGACGGTTCAAACTTGCTCATGAACTACTGGATACTGGACACCGGCTACGAGACAAGCGCACTAGTATGGACATGCACAAGCAATGGTCGTTTTTTCACTCGTAAGTATCATGAACAAACCAGTAACTACTATACTTCGGCATATTCCCTAATGCTGCTCTGCCCTAGGCTCCCAGCATAGACAATACTGAAAGTGGGCTTCTCCTAACGACTCGTAGGCTGGCAGTGATTGCCTGCGTTAGGGGGCAGGAAAAAAATACATTTTTAGGTTAGGTCAGATTAGCCACAAACACGAATAGGCAAAAAAGCCAATGGTTAAACGCCACCAGCTAGACCAGGTGTCATTCTTGTCTACTAGACAAGTATGGTTGAAATTGGTTGAAATTACATATTCTATGCACATTTGTAGCAGGGAATATACCTAACTATATCCCATATAATATTAAGTAGGAGGATATGCATCACTCAATCTGACTGAATAGCTATAGGGATGACAAAAAAAATTACAAAAGCTTCTCGTAAAAAAAACAAGAACTTGACCATGTCGAATACAGCAAATTCAAAAATGAGTTAATGTGCCATTAGATTTAGTTTAATTATTTTCCCTTTGTAGAATATGCCGAGATATTGCACCGTACTGACTCGCTGCCCCAGGACGTACTGGACGCGATTCACCGTAGACTGGCCCCATATCATCTTCGACCAGAATATTTCCGTTCAGTACGACACAATCAATCGGTCGACTGTGATTACTAATTGCATTTTACGTGCATTTCGTAAAGGTACGTGTATGTGCAATGAAATGTGTCAGGTGATGGTATGCAAAATGTACTGTCTGTCAAATAAAAGTAATAATTTTAAATGGTTGAGCATCCAATTTTTTCGTTGTTTTTAAAGTATTGATGCTAGGACATAAATATGGTTATAAATCCTTCATCTGCAATATATAAATTTCGAAAGTAGCACCTTGGATATTAATATGAAATTAACACTTTCATCTGAAAGGTCGTGGTTATAAAAAGCAAATATCAATATGTGCTGTGGATGACTGCATTTCCTTCCTACAAATTTGGTCCATTGAAGATCACCTAAACAATACCTCATTTGCCAAATGCTCAATTCTAAGCACCTAGTGCAATTAGACAAGAGCAAACACTCGGAAATAAAATTGATGAATAAGTGATTAAGGAAACCAGCTGTCACAATACTGCAAATGGGTTATAGCCAAATATACGGCCACACAACATAGAAATCATAGAAACTGGAGGACAGGAACTCACATTAAATCCTCCCAATTTTCCGGGTCTGGCTAACTGAGCGGAATAACTTACGATTACTCACTAAACCAAACCGTTAGGATGCTATTAGTGCCACCTGTCCTAACAAGACCTAGGAGTGTGAATTGGCGTATAAATACAAGAGCAGAATGACAGAAATGGGAATAAATTCACGGAATACGGTTCACCATGTCTTCTCACCATTTTTTGGTTGCATCGTTGGCACTGGGGCTTTTCAACCTATGCTCGAGCAATGCCATCATTGACAAGCCGTGTCCGAACCCAAAAGTAATCGAAAAATTCGATAAAAATAACGTAAGTAGTGAAGTTTTACAAATTCCTTATTAAATTTAGCTTACTGGGAATGGCCAAAAAGTCCATCAATAGAATTGCAGTGATACAGAGCAATCACAATATTACTTTCGTTAAAACGACTCCAAACGCAAATATGCTACGAGTCCATTCTTTTAGTCCACATCATCTTTTCAAATTTTTAGTTTTCTGGGATTTGGTATCACATCGAGAGATACATGGATGACAATCAGGCCATCGTGCTTGAATACATGACATGTAGCACGGTAACTTACACAGTAAAAGATGAAGAAACTATCGCCATTAACAACACATTCAAAACGCCTAATGGAAAAGGGTGAGGCTGATTTGTCAACGTACTAACCCAGGTTCACAATTTATTTAGTATTGAACCTGTACAACTAACCATAACTATTTTTAAATCGCCAATAGCCAAGGTTACACAACTAAACTTGTCGCACAGGCCAAGATTCGTGACCAAAAAGAGCCAGCAAAGTGGACTGTATTCCTTCAGCAAGGTACGAGTTTAACATTTTCACACAATGGTAAGAAAACAAAGTCTGTAATTAATTTGATGAAATGTAAATCCTGTGGATATTAATTTAACGAGCCAAATGTGTATGTTGAAGTAAGGTGGTGCATAAAATGACACCTGGGCTATTGGCTGTTAGTGAACAATAGCATGACTTGAATTTGCCAACCTCTGTTTGCATGCAAAACTCTCGCAAATATTTAATGAGAACCAATTAACTGCTTCCACAGGCAATGATACCAGCGAATATGGCAGTCTAGCAGACTTGGACTTAAATTATTGGATTCTCGCAACTGATTATCACGATTACGCTCTGGTCTGGACATGTCAAACTGACAGCAAACACAGCCTCCTAGACGCTATGATTTTATCCAGAAAACCTACCTTAGACAAAGACGTGTTGTCTAATCTTCACCAAAAGCTTGAAGATTACCAACTTAACAAGCATTTATTCCGTGCAGTCGACCAAAAAGCTTGCCAGTATTAATCCCAGTTTCACACGAATTGTATTTTAGTATTTCCAGGACATTTTCAATTGTCCCTGCATCTTATTTCATTACCAATGACGCCAATGTATTTTTACACGCTTGAGAATAAACTGAAAGTTGATATGGAACAACCGTGTCGCCTTTTCACCGTAATCTCTTTGCAAGTGACTTAAATGCATTCGTAAGAATAGTTGGGATTCTTCTGCAACCATTTTGAATAAAGTTAAGGATTAGATTTCAGTTCAATGAACATTGTGCACGAAGGTAGGTGTAATACTTGAATGTGTGATTGAATACCCAATCAATTGCATTGGCCATCATCGTTCAAAGCAGAATATCAACACGGGCACTATACGTTAGCTGATAAGCGCGTTTTTGTCCAATGCATGGTGATACCAGTTTTACATACCTTATGCATCACTGAAAAATTTCACAAATCCCAAGACGTACATCTAGTTTTCCACTACGGGACAAAAGCTTATTAGTTTTAAAATGAAAATTCGGGTCCTACCTGAACTCCGCTGTGACATCCGTGATCCACGTGCTGGATGCGACGGAGCACCTCGACGAGGAAACGTTGGTGCAACTGGTGGAGGCATTGGACTTCTTCGGCCGGTGCTTGTACCTGGTTTGCCTGTCCGAGATCTGTCCGTTGGAGCAGATAGGTTTGAACCTAAACCAGAAATATGGTAGAAGTTGAGGAATCTGCATATAAAATATTCTTCTTGAATTTTGGCTAGTGAAAATATCATTAGTGCCGATCAAATCCTCTGAAGAATTTCAAAAAGGAAGTCAGCTCACTTATCAATTATCTTACGATGTCCAAAAAAGAAAAAGAAAAGCGTTCTCACCCATAGAAGCTAACGAGTAGTCCTTCGTTGGTCTTGCCGAAGAGTGAGAGGCAAGGGTTAACTGCGACAGAGTCGATCCTCTACTTCCAATAGATGCAAGACTAGGTTGTGGACTGCAAACTGAGTGAGTGCTTGGGTCCTTACGGGCGATTGGAAGACTGGAGGGACGAAGTCCTGATGCTGAACCAAGAACAGAATAACAGTTTAGATCTTGCTATATCCTAGGCAAAATCTGGCCAAATCTTGCGTCGAGCAATAACAGGGTTCATACCAAAATTTGCCACTCAATTTCCCAGACTTTCCCTGGCCTAATCTGATCAATTTCCTTGACTTATCAAATAAAAATATCACATGTAGGTAAAATTAACTTTATTTTCCACACTTTGCCCAATCAAGTACATGTATCAAAGTACAGGCATGTATCATGGATCAAGCACAGGCATAATTTCTACAAAAGTTAAGACCACAAAAAATTTTGTAAAAATTATATGGGTTTTAACATTAACATGAGAGCAATGCCTGCACAGAGAACGGCGTAGGCGAAATTTTTTAAAAAAAATGTAGTCCTAATGCAATTTTGAAGGCAATTATGTAGGCCCTTTTTGTTTAAAAAAAACTGGACCAGAAATAACAGTAAAATATAAGGAGGCGAAATCTTTAGAAAAATCAGATCATAAATGATGAATTTTAGACAATACCTGCTATATTTTTCTTTACCATGGCAATTTGCAGTAAAATATAGGAACACTTGACAAACTGTTTCCTGGACCAACCCAGGAAATTGTCCCCAATTTGAACATATTTCTACGATGGATTTTTAGCTCGTTTCTTTAAAAGGGAACGCCAGATGCGACATTTTTGGAAAAATTACTGGAAATAACGAATTGTAGGTGTAATTTATAGGGTGTGTTTCACAAAAATGAATTCAAAATTAAAAATTTAGTCACAAAATTGAAATTCAAAATTTTTTGAAAGTTTTCCCTGACTCCCACTTGACTTTCCGGGCATAATGTTCACATTTCCCTGACTTTTCCTGACCACATTTCACTTCCCTGCCTTTCCCTGACCACATTTCATTTCCCTGACTTTCCCTCACCACATTTCATTTCCCCGACTTTCCCTGACATTCCCTAACTGTATGAACCCTGAATACTCACCTGGCTTGTGCAACTTGGACTTCTTGCTCAAAAGCTGAGACGTGCTCTGCTCGCTGTGACTATTTATGCTGAGATCGGTGGCTTCGCTGCTGGTGCCCAGCGATTTTAAGCGGGGCTTGCAACTGGCCATGGAGGCAGTCTCGACCTTTGTGCTATTAGGACATAACCAACAGTGAATTAGCATGGAATTGGTTCGATACAAAAACACCAAAATAAGAAAAACAGCATAATTCCACCTGTGTTTTGCGAGTTTCGTTACGGGTGTCTTCGGGGCTTGAGGCTCTTTCTTTTTAACTGCATTTCTGGTGACTTGGGGCGATTTAGCCGACGTGCTGGGCTTGCTGGGGGTCAAGTTGGAGTACACGCGACTAGCAACCTCCTTCTTCGTCTTGGTTTTTTCTTCGGCCTGCCCAGCTGCTATTTTGGACATGACGGCGTCCCAGCGGCTCTTCTTTGGAAGACGAGTTGCCTTCTTGGCATCTTCCTTGTCCATGCTGGAGTTTGGAGAGCCTCCAGAATCCTTGTTGCTGCTGAGCTTGTTCGAGGCCCCTTCGATCATGGCTTTGATCTTGGACATGACATTCTTCTTGGGCGTCTTCGGCTTCTTGGCTGCCTCCTTCTCCGGCTTTTTGGCTGCATCGGTAGTCTTCCTCGTGTCCTTCTTCGGTGGCGTTTCTTTCTTCTGTGGTGTCTCTTTCTTAGGGGGCGTTGGTGGCTTTGCCCTGCACTTCGGATTGTTGCTTTTGGAAGAAGCAGCTTTGTCCTTTGGCTTTACGTCGACAGATGGTCCTTCGAGAGGGATTTTAATTTTGCCGTTCTGATGCGGGATCGCGTTTTCCATGCCGTTACTTGCCGAAGTAACATCCTCGGTAGCACTGCGGATTTGTTCGGGTTCGCAAGAATGTCTTCCATCCTCGGTCATTGGATAGAACATTTCGTCGATGCATTCCTCCTCCGAAATGGCATTGCCCCTAAGTGATGTCTCCCCGCCGCTCGCGGAATCAGCAGAAACCACGCTGTCACGGCACCTCAAGGTATCGTCGCTGGCCGGGCTTTCGGGCGTGATGACAAGAACTGCCAGCTTGCCATTCTCCGGCTCTTGCAAGACAGGCTCGGAGTGTTTTTGTTCATCCAAATTCGTACTCGCTATATTTTCTTTCCGCAAGTCGTTGGAACTTTTCGGTGAATCGCACGCAGCTTTGCGGATATCGTCGGCCAAGGACTCCGTGGACACCGTGACTTCCTTACCAGAGCTGCTGAAGTACAGGCGCCCGTCAATGATGCGTGCCCCACGACCCCTGACCCTGTCGTCCAGTTCCAAGTCGCTTTCTGTCCAGCTAGCTGCCATATCGCTGCAGAAGTCAGAGTCGCTGCCGGCATCGCCTTTCAGGTGCTTGCCAACGTCGCTTGCAGCAATGGCGTTGAACTCTTTGCTGCTGTCTTCAATGGGTGTGTTGGCTGCATTGGTACCACTGTCACTCTGCATGTCACACTCTGCGTCGCCCTGGTAGCCTGTGTCGATGCTGGTGACACTTACCGCCATGGTGGACACACCCTCCGTGACCTGCTGGACGAAGTTTCCCCCCATTTGCTGCATGAGATACTCGACGACTCCATCAGAGGACAACTGGGAAACCACTTCTTCCCTGGAACCCTGGTTCTTTTCCAGGAGGATTTCCTGTCGTTTCAGCTGCAGCTCGACCTTTGCGATGGCGCTTTGGGTGTCTCGAAGCAATGGCGGGGTCTTGGGAGTGATTGGCTCAGGTCTGAAAGAGGCCATCGTCCTCGTTGGGGAACCAAACGGGTATTTCGGGCTGGTGACAATTTCGAATGAGGTACTTTTTGGGGAATCTATGCAAGCGCTGAGAGTGGCGACCTCCTTGAGATGCGTGATGTTGATGTGTTGGCTACCAACGTCCTTCATCAGAGCATCTTTAGAAAATGACTTTACAGAGGCATCTAAAGACGTGAATTTGTCAGAGAAAATTTTGTCCATAGCCTGGACAGCCTCCAGGTGAGCCCTGCTTCCAGAGTCCGCTTGGGACCCCGGGGAGATGAGCGACGTGGCAGCCGCATGTTCACCGGAGAGCTTGTCAAGTAGCACCGCATCAGGCAGGCCAGACTCCAAACATTTCAAATTTAACACAGGCGTTTCGTTCAAGTCCGATATTTCGCAATGGGTTTTTGCAATAGCGCTCGATTTGTCGTAGACGAAAACGTCTCCTGACACCGGCAGTTTACCGTCCCTCGGCAAGCTGTCTTGCTCCGCAAACTGGCCCATTCTTTCGGCGCTGGGCGTCAAGTTCGACTCGGTGCTGGTGCTGGCAACCTTCGGGAAGGACTCGTCCTTGATGAACCTATCCGCGATTAAGTACGAGCTACAAAACTGCTTCCAGAGCTCGACCGAACCGGGATGCTTCATGCCGCCGATGCAGTCCTCTAACTCCGCATTGCCGTGAATTTTGATGCTCAGCTCCTGGAGAGCACAATTGTCTTGATCGACCTCTTCGTCGCCCACATAGTCAACCACTTCATCGTCCACAATCTCTTGAATGCCTTCGTCCGACGGGGTTTGGGCCAGCGTGTTTTCCGTTGGCACCGTGAAGTCCTTCATCTGGTCGGGCGACAGAATCCCCAGACTTTCGTCCAGCTCCACCGACCACTGCCTTCCTCCAGCTGCCTCGTCCAACCCACTTCCATCATCCTCAAACTGCTCCTGAACTACGTTAATGCCAGCTGTACTCGGGATCTTGTCGTTTGCAGAGCCAAGCCCATCTTCGGGCGTTGAAGCCAAAGCTGCATCACCGTCAACGACGAAGGTAACATTGGCACTTATTACGGTGCTGTCCAAGCAGATCTGGTTCTGGTTGTTCCCGGTGACATCCGGCAGAAACTTTGACAGTGAACTACCTGCAATGAATGTCTCTTCACATACGCCCTCCTTGGATTCCACATCTTCATTACCTTGATCGTGCGTGTGACCGAGAACCGAGTCATCTTTAACCTTGTTCGGCAACTGGTCAATGGTTACCGTTGAATTTAAAATCTCAGATGATGGTTGCTCCAGCGGCTTGGTCCTCGATTTGGGAGGCCTGATGCTGCTCAAGGAATAATGCCGTACGGCGCTTCTTCCGCAGTCTTCGGTCCCGTAAGACGCCATCGTTTGTCGTCTCTGGGGCAGCGACGTTTTCTCCGGCGATTTTCTGGAAGAAGGCAAAAGATCTGGAGTTCTGGAGCGGCCCAATGATGGCCCAACGTCTTCGGCAATGAAAGTGTCGTTCACATGGCTCTCGCAGTCTCCCCTGTTAGAAGCGGCGGTCAATTCCTCAGCCATGAAGACCACCTTGTGGGGTGGAGCAAAGATGCCGTGACCCGGCGAGCAAGTGAAGTAGCGATGACCCTGCACAGAACCATCGTGCTTACCAAGGGGTTCGTCCAGCTTCACCCCACAAAACACGCCTTCGGCAAACTTCGTGTGCCCGTAGAAGAGGAGGATGCCGGTCTTGGCCCCACCGATGCAGACCCTCGAGCCGATCTGGCTGCACCACTTCGGATCTCCGGACTGGTCAGAGCTGCTCGGAGCTGCCCATGACAGGGGTCGGATCTTGCTCGGAGGTCCATCGGTGCAGGCTGGTGCAACTGAGCTCTTCGAAGCGAATACCCGGGGAGGTGCAAGCTGGCGACGCTTCGTGTGGACCCCAGCAGCTCCTGGCCTAGCAGCCTCCTCCCCCATCTGAAAGAAAATACATAAAAAAGATGAATGGAAGAACGTGAAGTTTAGTTTTAAATCATGCAAATCAGCCTACTAACAGTCATTTGGGGGTGTGAAAGTAATTGGTTTGAAATAGCGAAATATCTGTCAATGTTAAGGGCAACATCTCTAAGTTTATACAGGGTATTTAGTCAGTGCCCAACTTTAATACGGTAAAAGATACAATGATCGTTCTTGAAGGTAACTTTTAGAGTCGACCACGGGCTATCCGACGAACATTT
>JAQGAF010001994.1:0-25844 GCA_034687865.1 Kryphioiulus occultus
TTGGGAAAAATAAGCGACAGATAACTTACCATTCCAACCAGACGTGAGCCGAAACAACGTCCAGCAATTCTTCGGCTCAAAATCAGCCATATTTTCAATGAGACTGAAACAAACCTCACGACATCATGAAAAACGTGAAGGAGTACAAAAGCTCGATTGAGTAGCGTGTCGGCGAGAAGGAGTGACGGCATGTTCGTGTTTTCCTTAGTGCAAGCGCCATATGCCTTCGCCTAATCATGGCCTAAGCCATCCATTAGGTTGCGGCACCACTCTGTCGTCACTTCCTCCTTGGCCGACACACTCCTCGATCGGGCTTCCGTATTATGCAGCTCTGAAACTTCCTACAATTCTTGGGACTCTGGGAGAGCTTTGCAGCAACGGCGCTTTTGCTGCCGCATGCCGAATTGAATTGCCGGGCACCCCAAAAATACATTTACTAAAATAGCATTAGCAACTCTCCGGATCCATTTCCATCCTCTGCCTGTACATTTTTAGTACACACGAATGACACCTGGCCTAGTTGATGCAATTTATTATACAGGATAAGGCATACGTATAGGTCTCGCGAATACATGCATCTTCAATATGGCAACAGCAAGGTAAAATAAGTTTTCTTAGTTTACATGAGTGACGTTAGGATTCTAGAAAGCATATTGCGCGTGTCATTGCACGTCACGTTCTGAGTGCTTGCAAATCTAACATTTTAACCGATTAATTTTGAATAATTAGTGTAATGTGTCCATTTGCGACAATTACTTATCAATCCAAAGTTGCAGTTGGCAATTTTATTTTGCTCTTGTACATGTATGTAACCTTGCATTGTTCGCATGCGTTTCAGGAAAGTTCGCTGTCCTCTCGTCGATACCATTGCACTTCTCTGTTTAGTTTTGACGCCATAATTCAAGCTTAAACAAATCGTCCGTTTTATTAATTTATGCATGACATGGCAATTAATTATGTATGACGTCAAATCCAGTACACAATAAGACGTAACGAACAAGCGCAAAATAAACTTCTCCAACTTTGCGATTGATAAATAATAGTCGCAAATGTACACATTACGCTGATTTCACGACGCGCTACAACTTTCTAATTATGCGGTTTGATATATTTGAAGATATTTGAGAAGCCCAGACATATGCCTCATCCTGTAAATCGATGGCTTGTTTAAAATAGGAGGAAATCCGCAAATCTTTACTGTACAACGTTATAGTGGAAACAATTTCCCACCTACTTGTAAAACCTCGTTTCCCAACTACCAATAAGAAGCAAGCTCTCAATAATTTTGTAATAAAACGTATCCCTCCTAATAATTGATTAGTTCGAATATGACGGAATCCACGCTATTATCCAAACCGTCCCCCACATGCTTGAAATTTGGCCCAAGTATCGCAACATTTCGCTGATTGTTTTGTGCGTGAAAATATCCCGATTATTCAAACTTAAGTGTTGATGTAAAGATATTATAGTTGTTTGGGCTTCCTTTAAATGGGAGGCTACGTCCTATTGCGAATAAGCCATTGATATGTTTTTTGTGTGGCCCTACCCTAAGCAAAACTTAATTTAGTGTAGCTGCCCAACCGCCAGGCAATCACTGCCAGCCTAGCGCTCTCTTTAGGAGAAGCCCTCTTTAGTACGACGTAGTCCGAAATGCAACCATGTTTGCGATTGCCATCCTACCGCTTGTGAGATGAACTAGTATGGCATCATCAAACCCAATGTGTATGCACGCGCTGTAATTACAAATAGATAGATGGCACATTTATTGTATTTTTTAATAAAAATGGCATGACTGACCTCCCGTCTATTTTCGTACAAGAGGTTACACATCAACGAGACACCAAAAAACTCAAAACTCCCCAATTACAGCAACAATCTAGGTTATGAGTAAGCCCTTCAAATAAAGTACATGCAATTCTGTACAAAAATGTGTACATTAATAAATAAGATGAAATAGTACTCCATTATACTCATAGCATTGGGTGACTAGATGAATCGACAGCGGAATTAGAGAGAAAGATTTTTCAGAAACAAAAACCATACAAAGAGTGTGGACGTTGAATTACGATAGAACTGATGTCCTGCACTGGGATATTTAATATGGAAAGTTTCACCCCTTCGATCAAAGAGAAATTCAAAACACACTCATTCAGTTTTGCATCAAAGTTAAATGTGCTTTGGTCAACATTTCAAACAGACTAAAGGCTTTTACTTTGACGGAATACACGGACTATCACAATCAATGAAAATGACGTGAAATTTAAACATTTGCAAAAAAGGTCTTGATTTCGAATTCTACGCAGGCGGATGCTAAATTGTTCATTACCTTTCAAAGTTTAATTACTCCTCGTTTCTCTTCTAAACATTCTGCAACGTTAAATAAGCCAATTTCTTAGTAAATGTAAGATAAGCAATGCGGCAAATCAGCAAAAAAGCAATATTTTCACGTGAATGGGTTAGCAAAATTTCTGTATTATTATTTTTTAATCAAATTTTAAACATATAAGCCATAATGCGTATATGCTCTAATTGCCTAACTTCACCAGTGGACAACATGAAATAAATTAGTAAGGTAAGCAAACCATATACGAATCGTCACTACGAACACGTTTTCATATTTAATTGTCTTGACCATTTATGAGAAAATGTCGATGTGCGTTCGAGTGATCGGAGTTCAACCAGTAATCAAAACAGTGTATATAATAATCGACATGTTTTACATACATTAATAAAATAGTCGTAAAAATCAAATAATTTGCATTCTTCATTTCATAAAATGATAAAAACTGGCGATGTCAGTCAACTTGGTCATAAAACGACGATTTTCCTGTATAAAAAATCATGGAACACAATTTTCTTGGATACTATCTTACGAGTAACTTCAGTAAAGTGCTTGCTTTTAAATCGCAACAAAATGCGAAATGAATTTATCTTCATAAGGGAAAGTCATCCTTCGAGGTACTATGACCAACTTCACGCCAAAAACATAATTAGGAAACAATAAAATGCAACCATTTTCTTACGACTGATACTCAAACGACATACAAAGTGTACGTTCGGACAATATGAGCTGCCATTCAGAAAAAAACTGGACCAAATTAATTATTCCCGAAGGTATTCGAGCATGAAACGTTTTAGTTCCAAATGAATTCATTTTCCGTATTGAATAAAGGGAATACGGTGAATTTAGAGGCATTGTCCCAAATTCGCCAACAATAATTACGCAATAAATATAAAGGTTATTAGTTCGAGCCATTATTTGTTAGCATCACAAGAATACATGAAAGAAAGATGCTAATCGACATCGTCATTACAGAAGAATCTATTCCGACACGCCACCTAAAAGCAATATACATGTAGGTGCATTGGCGAGCATACTCAAGTTTAAGGTCTGTTTCAACATTTTGCAAACATTCAAGTCCATGGATAGTCGATCAAGATAAATCAATCAAGTTGTCATAAAATATGTAAGAAAATGAGATTATTAAAGATGAAACGGTAGCCGAACACTACGTGTCAATCCACTGGCATATATACTTCTTTACACTCAAGACATAAGATCAGCATGGGCTCATAGCAAGTAAGAACACTTTGAATATTACATGCATACAGGCAGTTTCAAAAGACATGGCCATAAAACATTGTTACAGATATCATTTCCCCCGGAAGTTAATTATTTGCGGACCTAAGATGTTTGATTTTGTCATTGTTGTTATCATTTGGATAAAAAGCCAAAGCTTAGCCTTATAGGGGGAATGGGCCAGTGTGTCTCGTGAATAGATCGTTTTCGGAGCTACACTCTTAAGTTACAATGAGGGACATTTTTGTTTGTTGTCATGATTTCCACCGCCTCCAGTTTAGTTCATTTGCGACTATGACTTTTCAAACACCCTGTATAACACATCTCAAAGGACGTTCTTTACCAAGAAATGGCATTTCACACCAAAATTCTCTAACACTTGATTTTGCCTACTGTCTCTGAAGATCGTGCAAATGGAATTTACCCTATTATTTATTTTCGTTTATTTTTTAGCAAATAACACTGATGCCGTTAGAGGCACACATAGCGCTAGCTATGTGTGCCTCTATGGAAGCTGTTTCAAAAACTGAGTCTAAGAAACAAAATCGTAGCTATATTGTATAAGGCTACATGTTTATACAAAATCGCAAGCGTTCACAAATGAGACACACTATGGAAAAGTAACAGAAAAATAACAAATGAAATGGTCCCATGATATTTATAAATATAAGCGCATGCAGATGCGGAAAAAGATAATTCATGCTCAGATGAATGCATCAAACATCAAAATGATCGCATTCTTTTCCAACATTTCGGCTTACGTTTATACAGTATCTGTATCCAAAAGGTTTCAGAGATAAATTTTGCAACTTCAACAAATATTGCATATTCAATAATTGTTTGCTTACGGTCATGGTCTTAAAATGAAAAATATCGGTGGAATGTAAAGCAAGGATCATAAAAGTAAATTTCGGGTAATTTTTATCCGTAGTGAAATTTCGTCCACAATTTTGACATCGCTAATAAACCGATCTATTTATAACTTGCTCTAAAGAGCTATGAACGAGCCAGATGTGTGCAATGCTTGCAAAAGTCTACAAAAAAAAACCACGCATGGATGCGTCAAAGACGAAAGTTAGAATGTGACATATAAAATTAATAATAAAAAGCTTGTTATGTTCACGCAAGCTAACGACCAAATTAGAAAATTCTACTATAGCTTTTAAGAAAGATTGCGTTTCAGGGCGCGAGATGGTCAAATAAATGCAAAACATTCGTTTGACGCAAATTCACAGTGAAATGGAGCCAAGTACCCTGGCTAATATTGTCCAAGTCGTCCAATCCCCCTGTTATCCCCTCGCAAACAACATTTGCTAGATTTCTGGGTGCTATCTTATGACGTAATATACACAGAGAAAAAGCCTAGATGTAGGCTACAACTACCGCGAAGTTGTATCGTTTCAACAAAGTTTTGTCGCCTATATTCTTCGCAGTCCGTTTGCTTTGAAATCCAGCCAGGGCCATAAGGCCCAACGCCAGAAAAGCAACGTATTAAATTACACAAAAGTAGAGGGCATAAGGTACGCACAGGGTAAAGAGTCTAGTGAGAACATGATTCAACCGCAGGCAAGATGCATGTGTATTAAGCATTAATGAAACTCGAATATCATTTCAATTATACGGACGTGCAACCTCTGGTCACATTTGGAAATTGTTTTCTCTTTCTGTCTTGCTCTCTCGGCAAACTGTGGTATTCGAAATAGTATTAATCACAGCAAATCCAAGTGAATACACAACAATTAGGGTGGGGAGGGCGCAACAAAATGCACAATAAGCAGCTATAGTTTAAATGTATAGAAAACTTAAATGTAATCGATGGGCGCACTGTCCTTCTTTGCTCAATTTTGTTTTAACGATAAGTTTCAGATCTCCAACACGAATGAGCAATTCTTACAGAGAGATGTATTCGAACATATTTTGGATTAAAAAACATTACTTAAATGTAAATTAATCTTTCAGTAAATTACGTCACATGATTCTGGTTGATTCCCCTATATGCTATTCCATCGGAAATTCGTTGAAATGAAGAAAGACTACATTAACCATTTTTTTTGGATTCCCCACCCTCTTCTTCCACGAGCATAGCCACTTCGTAAATGTATGAAACGAGCATGCACGTATGTGATAAAAGTAGAAACCTGCTGCCGTGGTATCTACATTAATTACAGTCACTTAGAGGGCTTTAAAATTCGGCAACGTCTACATTTTCTTCATCAAAAATTATATTTCAGAAGATTCAAAACATTTTCAAAAACGGTCGGTTGGTCTAGTTTGCAAATAATGTCCAAAGAAATTGCACGTTTCTTCGGACTTTGCAATGCCACAAATCTGAGCATAGATGAAGGAAGTACGAAATACAAATAAAGTGACTTGAGAGGACTTAAATGGAAACAAATGCAAGCTAAAGCCCTGGATATTATCACAGACAAACCTGATGGCAACTTTTCGAAAGTTTTCAACTTAACATAATGTCAAGTGCTTTAAAAACGTCTCGTTTTAGGGGGGTTTCTAGAATTGGTTACTTTCTGCATAATATTTCCATCTATCAGGGCACACGTGTATTTTAAGAGCAGTTTTGAGCTGGCAACAGATGCAGTCGTGAAAAGTGCACATTTTTGGCGTAAAACGTTGCATTTTTGTGACCAGGGCTTGAGTTGATTTTCAGGGATCGAGTAGGAGGAGTAAATAGGAAGAGATGTATGAGCTTTTCAAGCGGAAATAGTTGAGAATGATTAGCGAAATACGAAAAAAGTGTAAAATTATAATTTGGCGAAACTACCAATAAAATAGTACAACTTGCTACATCACACGAGAAACACATTGCACATTTGGGCCTGCCATCGACAGACTTACAAGAATTTTATATTACGATTAAAATGGCCTCGTAACAAATTACACTCTTAAAAATTAGGTGACTCGTTACTTGATCCAAATCAACACAACTCAAAAGAGGAAGGGACGCGGCTAACACAATCAATACTAGCTAAGCGCTCGAGTCGATTACACTAACGATGTCATCATTTAATTCACTCGAAAATCCATTCTGTCAAATTACATCCAACTTATTTAGCAAGGATAACTAATGCTCGCCAAGAGCGAGTGTTGGTAGCGATTTTATGTATGAGCCTGGTTATGGTGTAGAGCCTGACGATTCCAAGTAAACCCCCATTAAATTGCATGTATCACAATGCAGATCAGCCTCTGACGAGTTCTGACCTGCTTATTTTTTTCAAGAGGTTCGTCAATGCAATGCTGAATAAAGTGGCAGTGTACCTTAAAATGGAGTTTGAGCTTGGACACAGGCTCGAGGGTACCATGGTTAAGGTTAGCAGCAATGGTGGAGGTAAACGTGCAGCTGTGAAAACATTGAGCAGGGAGTCTTGATTAATGGAAAGTCTGATTAAAAAACTTTCAATCTCAAACTGAAAAGTTTTTTGATCGACTTTCAAAAGTCTGTCAAATCCGACACGACTCGCTTTATTTCAATGGAGTTCAAAACGGATCATAACGGCCACCTAATTTTCAACAGTGTAAAAAGTGTGTCTGTCTCTGTACATGAGTCGTACGTACGAGAATCTCTTCCACTTTTAAAAGCAGCAAAAGAGAAATTTTAAATCGATGTCACACACGCACATTAATGTATATATTAAACAAGTGTTGGTTGTATGTTCTACAAATTAACTATTTTTTTTTCAAGATTTCTTTTTAACACAGCTGCACAAGAACTGAATGATTTTCAACATCGAAGCGTTCGCGTGTGCGCGAGTCGTCATAAGGAAAACATGGCGGAAATCACTGGCCAATCCCTCGTAGAATTATGGACAATGACGAGTGTAGAAGATGGAAGTTCACACGCTCCGGCAGATCCAACCAAACTCACCCACGCCACCAAATATCACCTCGACTATTAACGGCAAACGCTCCTTTCTATTTTCGAGCCAGTAGCGATACGATGTGCATTTTATCGGCAAAATTAAAGGCATATTCACGATAAAAAAAACTCGCCTTCATTCAATCGTCTTAAACTGTCCTTCGTTTGCTGTTAATCGAGCTCGGAGAATGAGCATGCACTAGTACGGGCGCGAAAGTTTTGAACTTTTCGGTTAAAAAAAGGAACGGTTATGTCCACTAGCAGCCCGGTAAACAATGAGTCGTAAAACGTGCTCGACCACAAACTTGCACATTTCCTTTCAAAGGACTTTAGACCGAAGGGACATTAATTCAAAACCATTCGAGTGCCTTTTTACAAAATGATCAAGTGATACTGAACACCGTTGTAACGTTTTAGAAAAAATTTTTCCAACAAATGGCACAAACGATTCCCATTTGCAGCTGGATTAATATTGGGGATCATTCGGCCATCTTACCTAGATAACTACCTCCAAGTTACCGCGATATGATCGACTGAGCATTTTGCTCCGCGTAATAGATATGGCCAGCCAGCTGACACGATGGATGTCACCATCCCTCTGCTATCTACTCTGGCAGAGAGTTCGGACCTTTTCAATTAAGGACCCGCAACTAACCCATCTCCACAAATTCTCGATGGCCAGCTAACATATCTTCCAGACAATTTATGAGGGGTGTTTCGCTCGCGGATTCGGTATGCATAAAATCAGACTAAACGTTTGTATCATAGATGCACGTAGACAAAGCAATGAACAGAAAAAGTTAAAAGTTTAAAAAAACAAATCAATTGGAAACGCACGTTTTGTTATGAATAAACTAACACGTACGCTCGCTTGGTTTTGGTTGGGATAGTTTTGGTTATGTTTTTTGTCCACACTCATCGTTTCGATACGCTCACATTCACATTTATGGCAGACGGCATTACCTTATCGGCAATATTTCTAATACAGACCGCATCCTCGCAAGTTGTTGGCAATGATTACATCCGTTACGGCGTCAAATACAAACTGGATGTTGGTCGTATCCGTCGCACACGTCATGTGGCAATAGATTTCTTTCGTTGTGCTTTTATTCTTGGCTTCAAATTGGGCTTGGATATATGCAGCTGCTTCTCCGTACTCCTGGGCACCTGCAAATTACAACAGTTTATCAGTCTGCAACCTTAATTCAATAGCAAAATAAATTTCAACTTTCACATTCTGATGATAACTGTTTCAGCCCAACTCCAAATAAACAGTAACAATTCCCACATTTTCAAACATCTGAGAATCATATAAGCAGAGAAAACAAGGCATTCGATTTCTATTAGAATTTTTTTAAATCAATTTTCTGTTCGAATTTTCCAATGAAATATGCAACTTGCACGACTTATGGAAAACCTACTGAAAACCAGAGCACTACTACATGTAAAATAGCTTCAGTTTACCAAATTGAAACTGAAAGTAGCTTCGGCTTAATTGCAATGACAACATTAAACCAGCATGATAACGTCAGAGTACAGTATACAAGCTTTCACTGTACTGCTACCTGACTGCTGTCACAACATGAACTAACCTGTATATTCCGGAAAGCATATAGTGAGAGGTGATTTCTTAATTTTCTCTTCAAACAAATCCTTTTTATTAAGGAACAGAATGATGGACGTGTCCGTAAACCATTTGTTATTACAGATGGAGTCGAACAGTTTCAGGCTCTCCTGCATTCGGTTCTAAAGAAAGCAATTAAGATGGCATTTTCGCCGTTTGACATTTTGGAAAAAGAGCAACTTTCTCATTATACGGTGTCATACTCACTGTGGTCTCGTCTTCGTGGAGGACTTGATCGTATTCGCTCATGGCCACGCAAAAAATAATTGCAGTCACATCTTCGAAACAATGTATCCATTTTTTCCTTTCCGACCGTTGACCACCCACATCGAATAGCCTTGATGTACAATAAATATAAACTTGAAATGCAGGCTGCAGCTGATATTTTGCCTTTAAACATTGCAAAACAGCATTTCCCTCCCTCCTCTACACATGCTTCCTAAAAATTTCCATAACACGACTTACTTGAAATTTAAATTCTTAAAGGAAAAGTGTACTTCTACGATGCCTGTCGTTTTCACACGTGTCCGTAAGATATCTTGTTCTGTAGGTTGATAATCTTTTGCCCCCAAGCGATCCAAATCGTCTAGAAAACTGCAATGATCATGACAAAGCAAATGGTAAAACTCAAACATTTCGATCCGACTAACTTCAAATGCATCGCAATTTTCAAAGAAACAAAATCAGATTATTCCTTAAACACAGGCGATACGTTGCGCAGCTTCTTATATCATCCTTAACAATAAACACTTCTTTTCACTATAAAACTCAACCTACTCAAGTTATGCAATCAATATCTCTCAGACTCTGGGACGAAAGCCTTTCGATGCCATTTTTAAAAATTGCCAACCATTAGGTTAAATTTGTGTTGCATTTCCCAAATCGAAGATAGCACCTCGATCAACAAACCCAATAGACACCAGCACAAACACATAAAGTAAAGAGTAACCCTCTGTGCCCAATATAAAATACCCCACTGCTTTAGAAATCCTCTATTGTCCCATGAAATGGCCCATCTATTACATTCAAACTGCTCTCGTCATGAATGTTGGTGGACTTTATGGCTCAAGTAAGTTAAAGCCCTGCTGAAACGCACACAATGCGACATAAAATTGCATTACGTTCATGGTCAGACTTCGGGAATACATTCCCGAGCAATACCAAACTTAATTATCAGATTTAAAAATAAAAATGATTTAATGAGGTCATATCGATCGTCTTATGGCGTTTGTAAGGTAATTCCGCTGTTAAAGTTTCAGACGTGCATTCCGTGAAAATTAAACATACAGAACGTTCGTGCACACATGAAAGAAAACTCACTATTTCGCAGAATCGTTGAGCTGATATTCGTTAGATCGTCCAAAACATTCCTGTACCCCACTGTCTGCCCATAACCTTTTCATGGCTCCCAATAATTCTTCTGAAAATGGTTCTGTATCTTCCATCCGAGCAATCACGTCCATCACCATTTTAGCGTCGGGCTAAAATCAAGTCAAAATGTTACGTGAATACAAACATAGATTATCAATTACAACCGTTCTTGAAAACTGTACGACTCCCAAACCCGATTACACTGGTCAGGCAATAGCGTTATGCGAATATAAGTTTATTTATTACCTATTCCAAACTCATGAAAACAAATTAACGATCGGCCACGCAAAATTTATTTTGCGACATGTGCACAATTATTCGGAGTCCTAATCTCGTTGCTCCCCCAAAATATGTGCTTGACTATTAGATGACATGTGCTACATGATGTACAAACCTCCTACCCTTGGCGCCCCCAAAATATGCGCACTTTCCCTAACAGCAAGAAAGATTGGCTGGACAGCTTGCAAATTGTTGTTTTCCTAACCTGACCTTAGTGACCTAACCCAACCTTAACTAACCTATAACCAATAGGCACAGGTCATGCTAGGTTAGATTTTATTATGTTACAGGGCCTACTTCCAAGTCGCCCCGCAAGCCAATGAGCTGTATTTTTGAAACTGCTGTGGAAACTTCTTCGTAAAATTAATAATCTCAAATACCATTCATAAAGAATTTCCCTGGCTTATAAACAAAAACTGCCATTTTCCCTGACCATGTTTATCTTAATTCCCTGACTTTCTAAGTGCGTGCGAACCCTGCTTTTGCTACATGTACGTGTACTTACTCCCTACTAATCCTACTAATATCATATGCATACATGTTATTGAATGTTATTAAAATGCGTCTGTTCTTGCTTTATTATCGCAAACAAGAGTGGTTGTTGAATTGGAAATAACTGCGCAAACAAGGCTCTCTGAAAGCAGAACCCTGTGGTCAGCGACACAACTAATTGCATCTTTATAGCTGTGCCATTAAAACGTCCGTATGACTAAACTTATACTGTAAAGGACAGCGGTCAATATAAAATTTCAAATCTGGAAGTAATTGGAAATCGCAAAAATAAATAAAAAACATAGGGAATACACGTGATCAAATCAGGTCAATATCTGCGAGGAACAATGGCGCCTAATAGTGCAGACAGCCATCATTAGTGAATCAAGTCTACTTCTCCCCAATCCATACAACTGCAGTAGTCCACCACCAACGACCGTCTGGAGTCTTGGCTTACAACATAATATGCGGTGTCAAATCGCGATGGAATTTCCAAGGCGTAAAGCGAGCAATTCGTTTGTATTTCACTATAGAGCGATGTGGCATCGAGGCCAGGCTTCCTGCCTTATTAATTGGCTCTTTAACGAAGTTCACTGCCAGAAAATTAACTCGACACAGGATCTGCAAATTGCACGAAGGTGAGGATGCAGCTCGTCGAGGGAGACCCTTCGGGATGTATGCTATTACCATGTGAAACCATGGCAATAGGTAAATGGTGATGGCAGACTTGTAGCTAATGAGCGGAATACAGGTGATAAATTAATTAGATGCCTGATTCATTTCAATGATTAATCGCTTTCGACTCATGCTAACGCCAGCACGCCAGATCAATGACGAAAAGGAAATTACAAATCTGTTGCCATTCTCAGAATAGGCTCAACAACATTTCATATGCATTAATTACCACCCTGGGTAGGGACAGTAACCCAATCACTGACATTCGTTATGCAGAAAATTAAATTATCGCTCGTGTTTCAATTATTCAACGATACCATAGCATCACTTAATTCTGGCACAAACGTTCAGTTTCAACATATCAATCAAGTTAAACGCTGTTTTGAACAAATTTCAACAGTCTTTTGGATCCCAAAACTCAAACGATCAATTTCCAAATGTTCTAAGCGCAAAACCACTAACTGGGTGTTCTTTTGCGCAGTAGGTTTATTTCCAATTTTATTCTTTCTTCTACTGACTGTGCACCATTTTTACGGAAATACTGAAAAACTGTTTATTTCAAACCATTTTTATAGTGATTTGGTCAGTCTGGCAACGCATCGTATTTCTAAATCCACCAATTAAGATGGGTGTATGAAAACGCATTAACTAATCCACCGATAAATTGTATACTACTGCAAGGCATAAAATTTCTAGTTGCATAATTACAGTAATTCCAGCCACAGAGACAGGCTGCAACCATATACGGTATGCATAGACTACTTTGCATAAAACTGATTGCGTTCAGCTTTAAAATCAATTTATATCCATGTTAAAATGGAGATAAACCTTTGATATTATAAGCTAGTGCTTTTCAAAAGCTTAGCGATTTGGGACATCAATGCCGTCGCTTAATGCGACTATTGTTATTGTTCACGTCCATCAAATGACAATTCTACAAGCTTACAGTTCGTGGTCGATATGCATTGCAAAAAGTACACTTCGTCATCACATTCGCCACAATATACATGTATACCGCATAGTTAACGTCTTTGCAATTTTTAAAATGCCTGAAACAATTTTCGTGTAACTGATATTTACATTGACGTCAGTGATTTGAGCATGATTAAATTTGTTGACAGAAATTAGCAAAACACGATCAGAATTGTGTCAGCAACACGAGCATCCCTGGATTCAAGTGCAACCAGAATGTTTTTGTAGCTTTTCGCAAAAAATTCTACAATTTTTTTGCCCTTTATGGAGAATGAGAGCCTATTGTATGAAACATGAATGTTTTTTCTCTTGGGTTTGGGTGGGGAAGCGGATGCGCCTTTTATCAACTATTAAATTCATATCTGAAGCCATAATCCTTTGCTAGCGTGTTCGCTTTAATCAAATATCATCCTTTTTATTGTCTTTTCAGCCTCTCGATGTTGGGCACTGAAACTACCAAACATTATTTTTTTATACTGACTTGTTGCAGACGGACATACTGTATACCGAGAAATTTACACGCTAAATTATTTGAAAATTCTTCTATAACTGTATAATGTAGATACCTGGCATACATGAAAATGCAGATGGTATATGTTAAACCTAGTTTTTCAAAGATATGGCTTAACTTGCATGAATATTTTGTTTTATTCTTTTACCTACATGTTTTTCGTTCTAATTTTCCGAATTCGTGAAAAATATTGGGCGTTTATTGCATACGAGTCATTTGGGGATATTCATCCAAATTTGTGAAATATGCAAAAAATTACTTGATACACTCGAATAAAAATTTGTTTAGCATTATCTTTCATTATGAGCAATGCGAAAAATAATAACAATGAAAATTACAGCATGCCCAAAAGCGGAGATATTCAGGCTGCATTCACCAGGCTAATTAATACGCTATTTTTAAGTAAGTTACCGAGACCCAACATTTTCCCATAGATAAAACCGCTGACAAAACCTGCCCCAAAATAACTCTGTATTAATTAAAAATATATATATATATATACAGTACTGTAAGTGCGGCTGCGTGTTTCATTACACTGATTACCAAAATACGACTCGCATTAAGGAGACAAAGTTTTCATGTCAAGAAAGTTTTTAACTTTATGAGCAGTGCAAGAATATGCGTTGGTACATGTATGTACTTTGGTGTTAGTAAATGCACTGTATAACCTGTTTACATTATACTCGTTTAACAAGCAAAACTGTCTGGTCAATTCAAGTGAATATTAATGCATAAACAATTTTTACGCATGTTCATGCAGGGTTGATCTACATTTATCATGAAAGGAGGAAGACAAAACAAGGGTCGATTCGTGATTTAAAACTGAAACTTAAAAATGAAAGTAGCTTCTATGGATGACGAAAATGTTTTAACGTCCTTTATTACGTATTCTAAAATCTTATTTTTGGAGTTTCAAGTCGTGAATGAAGGAGCTTAAAGGCTGATTGGCAATATTCGGAGTTCATAGCTCGGTGGCAGGAAGAATTTGCAAAAAGGATTAGACTTTTGGCTGGTGCATCCCGCCAATGGAAGATTCTGGTTCTTGAATATCGTTATTGGGGTTTCCAAGTTTTTTGAGCCTGTGATATTTATTCAACATAATAGGAGCTGATGCACCAGCCCTGTAATAACTTATTAGTTTTAGGACCGACCAGCAGAAAAATTCTTTAGGGGAAACCAGAGCTGCGGAGTCGGAGTCCCTAAAAATGCACCGACTCCGACTTTATATAACATGATTAGGTCTTCACACCGTTTTCCCAATTATGACCATGTGCTGGGTGCACTACTAAACCCTTACCTAAAAAAGTTTAAATTTTCTATCCAATACTTTATCTTTAGTGGAGGAAACTGCACAAAAGTTGCAGTAAAGTTGTGAAATACAACTGAATTAACTAAGGCAGCCATGTAAAATTTTGGTCCATATTTAATACTTTATTAAATTATCATAACTGATAAATGTAACGTCCACCGTTTACATGCAGAATTGCCATCGATTGTTCAAATATTACTTTTTCGCATTGAATGTTATATTTTGACATTTTTTAAAAATTAAAAAAAAAAACATTCCATAGTAAACGATACATTAATTTTAGATGATGGAAAATACATTTGACTTATAATAATTTATTAAATGAATGCAATTCTACGCATACTTAGGCACACGTAACTGTTTAACTTAACTAAACTGCAGTCGCAGTATTTAAGTTGTTTTATTGTGAAAGGAAATTGCACTGTGCTTCGTAAAATAACCGTTGCTTGGTACAGTTGTATTGCATCGAACTCCGAAACTGCAATATTGCCCGCGTTATGTGGCTATATACTTCCATAGTTAGGGGACGTTCCAGTATTATTTCATCAACTTTGGGGGAGGGGGTTGACCAATTGTTGACGAATGTTGAAAGGGGGAGAAGTCATCCAAAGGAGTCGAAGACGGACAGTCGAAAAATTCCGGAGTCGAAGTCGAAGGTTTGACGGCAGACTCCGCAGCCCTGGTGGAAATCCAGTAAGGAATTGAGATGCAAGACAACAGACACTTCCGGATTTAATGTTCAAATAGCTAATTTATCTTTTTCGAAGCAACAGTTTTAGCAGTACGTTTCATATTTTACATGTACCATTTCAATGTTGTTGGTAATTATACCATTTGAAATTTGCAGCACAGGTACTGCGGTTTGCAATAGTAATTTATTCCAGCAATATTGTCTTTAAAACAAATGGAGGGAGAATGCATACGTTTTGTTTATTTGCGAAACAGTAATATTAAGTCTACAGCTTACAGTGAAGGTTCCATCAGCGATTGATGGCAATGAACCTAGAGCGAGATTCAGTAAACCTCTTTAATTATTAAAATAGATGAAACACGTATCGTACTATTTTCTGCTACCACGTTAACATTCAATTATTGAGAGAATAAAATTATTGATTGTCCGACGAGAGAAGGAAAAAAACCTGGCCGACAATATTGATTTCCCTCAACGTGAATAATGTATTTATTCAACATGTATATTGCAGATTAACAACACTCACCGCTAAACATTATAAATACAACAATCGATTTTCAGGCACAGGACCTGAAAAGGGGAATGTTGGAGGGGGGTAATAACCCATTAAATCGCCATGGTTTAAGGGTGTATGCACGCGACAGCGTATCCTAGGGAATAAATGGGCGCCGGCGAATATTGTCTTTTTTCGAACAAAGATTTTGGCATCCTTTTTCGTACAAACATGGCCAGTATACCGTTAAATAAAGCTTCCAGATTGCAAACAATGTGGTATAATGAAACTAACAAAGGTAATTTTCTGGATAATACGTATGCGTGATCATCGACCTGAGAAAATGGTTCTTTGCGTCCCGTCAACATTTTTAAAAATTATAGAAAATCTTGTCCAAACATTGCAAATTCTAGGAATTGCAGTGGGACCGTATTCTCTAGCGAAACGTGTTATATTGCAAAGTTATGCAAGAAAATGAAAAGAAAAATGTTGTTCAACAAGTTCTACAACAAAGTTAAAAAAAACTAAAATGGTGTAAACGCACCCTAAGATATGGGTGATCGAATTTCCTGATGTCAAAGAACCATTTCTCAAAGTTTGGTATCTTTTGTCCTGCGGTGAAATGAATTTCCGCCTTCTGCCGCAAGAGGGCACTGAGTTGTAAGCTGGCAATTTACAAATTCTTCTTGAAAGTCTAAAATTCCTTGTGACTCCTCTCGTATTGGTATTAGTAGGATATATGCACACCAACCCAAACGGTAGGCTTCCCTTAACAGCACTTAAGATTAGCACGGTCAGATCAGGTCTTATTATGTTATATTTGCAGGCTGCTCCGCAAAGCCTATGGGCTGTTAAAAGAAGCCCACTTTTGCGAGGTGTCCGCATACAGTATTCTACTATTGCCTCTTGTACTTGTATTTGTTAAAACAGTAGGATTTTTTGAAGTTTTTATCATTACTTCACTATGTTTCAAGCATTCCCTTTGCGATCATTATAAGGGCTACTCCTTCCCATAGGAAATAACAAATTAATATTATGGAAATAACATCAGGGCTGCTGTAGCAACACAACGTAATTGTTGTTGGTTTTTTTCCCCATAAAAGTTCTCTCTTATCGTGAGCTGTCTCGCGTGGTGCAACTAACACAATGTAATGAATCACGCACGATAAATGCGAGTAATCTTGAAATGTCATGACGACCGAAGTATATAAACGGGCACATCATTTTGGGTACTATATTTCCACGATAAAAAAATGTAAGTATCATGTGCTGCTCCGCCTTTTAATAAAAACAATGACTTTTGGATTTTACTTTCCCATTAATTCCACACCTTCAGATCCAGTGACAAGTTACGAAAAAAAAATTGCACGGATTCACTACAGCCAAACATTCCATGGTAATGCAATTTAGTCAGTTCGAAACATTGGCGCAGAGTATAAATTTACTCCGCAACACCAAAATTGTTCTTTCAATTTAACCAAATGTTGTAAGGCAGTTTCAAATCCATTATGCAGCATTTACTTCCATTTCGAAATGCATTTATGAAATAATTTCAAATTCCCATAAAATGCGTTAATGTTATCATGAGTGTCAAAATTCAAATGCTTTCTCCTTCGATCTTTGTTAAGGAGTAATATCATTAGCTGGAGGCCAACTAATGTTCAAAAGCTTCAGTTCCCCTTTACACAGTTGGACCACCCATTAGGAAAATGGGAGCGCCTAAACTACGGCAAACATGCAGAACGCAGTTGCATTAAGGAGAAGCTTTAAATTTGCGGAGTTTTACCGTGTAAAATGGGAGCATCGAGATTAAAAGCTAATTTATTGCCGTGCAGGATCTACGGCTGTGGTTTTTTTTGGGAAAATTTTGCATCTCGCTGCTAGTAATCTGTTAGGATTTCTCGAAACGCCTTGTTAAGCCTAATCGAGTCTCATCTTTGCAGAGTAAGCACGAGTATATCTTTGGCAGCGCCTTTCCTTGGATCCATAAAATTTAGCGTGTCTTTATGCTAATCTAAAAACGCTTCAGAAGCAATCCAAAAACAGGTCCGGCACAAGATTGCTGTAAATGACTAATTCAATTCACCGAATATTAACAGACCATCCTTTTCCATCGGAATAGAAAATCAAAATACAAATATCTTAGGATGTCCACGATGCAAACGGCTTGCTGAAATAAGCTTAGGTGCATTGCTTTCCTATTTCGTTACCTCTATACAAGGCAAAAACTCGTCTGAACGTCTGACCATCTACAGTACTTTTCAAGTTTAAATAGCCCATGAATTCCTACCTCTCTTTCGTTGTTTCCGAATGATATTCCCAGATTTGGCATAGCCCGTAAAATAGCTACGAGGGATTGAATCGTATTGCTGTACACAACAGGCCGATATTGTTTAAAATCTTCAGGTGTGAAACCACTTTCGTGAATAATTCTGCAAGAAAAAAAATCGCATAATCAATATATCGTCGACACTATATAGGTTCGTTGACAGAGAAGCAAGACGGAAATAGAAATAAGCCGTCAAGAAAAACTTACGTCTTTGGCGTGCAACCTTTCATAATGTTCAATGCATTCTCTACATTCGACGGTTATATATGCAATTTTTAATGTAATCATAACGCATTGTGGGCCACGTGCCACCATGCACGATTTCGAGTGTATTTTCCAAACCATAAAAAGTTGTTAATTTCCTGGGAAAGGAGCGACTTTGCTTCTTAAACTTTAACTGACATGAAAGGTCAGGTGAATAGATGATGTGTACCAAATTTCAACCATTTAGCCATTAGTAAACAGACAAGAGATGAAACAAGTTAAGTTAATATATAGGTTGTAAAAAAAGCCAGTGCACATGGATGATAAATTGTTGCCATCAGAAAATGAATGGCAAAACAATCGTCTACAGGGTGTCACCGAAGCAAGGGTCACGACCATTACGGTCGCGAGGACATGTGTTGGCCATTTGGCGCACGTTAATAAACCCTATCTGCATCCGATTCGACTCTATATTTGGAAACAATTGTCTGAGCCATCTGGACGCAAAACTAGCATGAAAGCGAATGTAGGTTGATGCTTTTTCCCGGGTTTTTCGGTGAGGGGGTGGGAGAAAATGGCGGAAAAATCGATATGGCGGTCCACTTTCCATTTTCTTGAGATTGGCTCGCAGAAAAATGGGCCAACAAGAGGTTCGTCTTCAAAGTATACGAAGGTTACTCGCCGCCCTTGCTCGAAACACGCTTCCCGAGTCAACCCCCAGATATTGATCCGGTTTAAATATACAGGGCTTAACGGCGCGTTAGTCGCATACCAGAAAATGCAGAGAAGAAAGTGGCTTTTCGGCAATCTTCATCAAAAGCTAATATATTTCACTTAAAATGCCACATGTTGTCGATTTCTGCTTATAAGCTGATCACAGCGGTCCCGAGGTCCAGCAGTGACGTCACGCAAGAGCTAATGTAGTTTGCGTTAGAATTCGAATGACTTCCGTCCATCATATTTTTCACACTCGCGGTTTGGCATCAATAGGTGCCATACACAGGTATATCCGGACTACAGGCCTTATTTGCAAATCTGATCTCAAATGCCACTGTCCACTAACAACAAATGTCAACTCATGGACTCTCACGATCTCATCTTTTGGCAGGCCAAATCTGCTTGTTAGTGGTCAAGATTTTGCAATTTTGATCCGAAATATCCGATTGGTAGTTATTTCAGGAGTGCATGAAATACCACAGTCCAAAACTCGCAGATCTGCACGTGAATTTAGTGAAATAAGGCTATATGCGGGATTAACTGCGAGATTAGATCAGGTATGTCATGTTGCCCACTAACAGCCAGGTGAGAACCTGTGATTCACAGTAAAAAGTGCACTCGTTGGTGCATCAATAGAAGTAGGTTTTAATTTAAATTCAAATTTTGGTAAATAAAAATTAACAACTTCAAATTTATTAATGGCAAAATGTCCACATTTCATCGTGGATACGTCGATGAAAAATGCAACGAATTTCCAATTGGTTATACAGGTATTTCGGGAATTAGGTTAGATTATGTGCACTGTTTTGCCCAGCAGTTCCCTGTCATTAATTTCTGCACACCCTTTAGCACGTTTGACACGTTTTACTACAACCGCAAGTCAAAAGTCCTTAAACTCATCAAGTTTACTAGTACCATTCGAATTTGGAGTCAAACTGTATTCACAAGTATTCACAAAGAAATATCAAAAACATTGTATGGACATAAGTCTTGCAACACCACAATATTAGGTCAAAAGTCCTGCAACTTGATAGTACATATTTTGTAGCACCACCTTTCGGTTTGAAAACAGTGTTAATCTGCTGTGTAATGATGTTTTAAATTCTTCACATCCCTCTGGGTACCTGTATTTCACAAGTGATGGGCATTTTCTTCCAAATCCCTCACACTTTGAATTTCAACTTTGTTCACCCCTCTTTTCATTTTTTCCAAATATTTTTCATGTGATTGTGTTCTAGAGAGCTTGCAAGCCGTCAATATAACCTTAATGTACAAAGAAAGTCTGGTTTGCTTGGCTCTGTGGGTTGAAGCATCATCTTGCTGAGGTGTATTTACCATCTGTTAGGTAGTTATGTGATGTTAATATCATGTGCTCGGCTAACATATCAATATAAATATCGACATTCGTAGTCTGCTTCGTAGAAAATGCACTCCCAATTCAAAACTTAACAATTTTCTGCAAAGATAACACGCAGACGCGTGAAAGGCACTGATTGCAGTTTCAGAGTTGGTGAAGAACAAATTGCTCTACCCGCTTAATGCAATGGAGAAGGGTTTCCCGGTTCTGCGGCACAAAGTGTGAACAACAGAACACTAGAGGAAGGTGATATTTAGTGACTAATCATGTTTTTGTTTGTTCAATAATCTAAATACGAACGTGTTGCAGATGAAGGGTAAGGAGCGTCGTGCAAGTTGCATTTCAAATACAGTGAAATCTCATCCAGGAATTAAGGTGTATAAAATTGTGGCAATCCAAGGCTATAGTAGATTATTAGCTGTGAAACAGACGATAAATGTCGCTATTTGTATTGCTATGTTAGCCGAACGCATGATATCAACAGCACATAACTACCTAACAGATGGTAAATACACATCAGCGAGATGATGCTTCAACCCACAGAGCCAAACAAACAGAAATTTCTTTGCACATTAAGGTTATATTTACGGCCGCAAACTCTCTAGAACACGATCACATCAAAAATATTTGAGAAAAATGAAAAGAGGGGTGAACAAAGTTGAAATTCATAGTGTTTGAGGATTTGGAAGAAAATGTCTATCTTGTGTGAAATAGAGGTACCCCAGAGGGATGTGAAGAACTTATAGCATCATTACACATTAGATTAACACTGTTTTCAAACCGAAAGGTGGTGCTATAAAATATTGACCATCAAGTTGCAGGACTTTTGACCCAATATTGTTTTGTTGCAATTGTATTGTTTTGTTTTCGATTTTATGACATTTCTTTATGAATACTTGTGTTTTAATTCAGATCATGGATAATTTTGGGAGGTAATAATCTGCTCGTTCATATTTTGCTTGTTTGAAGCTTTTCTTCCATGGCAGTTTCCAACAGTTTGTCCCCAAATTCGAATGGGACTAGTAAACTTGGTCTGTTGCAGGACTTTTGACTTGGGGTTGTACGTTGTATATCAAGAATTCAAATTTAAGAACGATCGACTTTCTTGTTTTTCTGCTATTTGAATCACTCAGCTTTAGTGTTCGAAATCGCCTGGCCCACTGTATCATTTTTTAAAAGTTATCACTCTGGTTGTGAACGACGACTTTTCTTATTCAATGTTATTTTTTACATTTGTTTACATTAAATACATGTAGGGTTTAAAATTTTAATTTTCCACACCAAATGTAGGCCTTTTTGACTTCCTCTAGTGCTAAATGTTCAGCAGCATGGCAACAGTGATCTGTAGATCTTGCTCTCCATAAAGGCATTTTAGTTTTCAAAAGAAATGGAATGATGTTACCTTTTGTTAATTCCCCTGTGAAAGGTGCTTCGTGAATGGCCCAGGCCTTGCATAAAAACGACTTTGGGAATGTCAGAAAAGGTAATATACGTGGAAGGTGCGATGGTAATATGAATGAACCTGGTAAAGGAGGTTTCTTTCTCTGATTGTTCACAAAACATTCATGTACTTCTTCATTGACAAATCACGATTTCCAGTCTCATTTTGTCCCCAGTTTTTCTTTTTTGGGTTCGTTTCGTGCTTGTTCTTGACGTTTTCTGTACAACCAGACAGCTCTGCTTCAGACGACCATCCATTATGTCTGAAATTTCCAGGCAAGAAAATTTTTACAATGTCTAAAACTACTTGCCATTTGGGCTGTTCATTACTTGGCAAAACTCGTTTTGGACTGGTGACCTTAGTAGTGTTTTCTTCTTAATCTTTATTATGTGGCCACTGCGCTTCACAATTCCAATTGGATTCTGTTGTTTTGAAGTTGGTTAACCTGTCATTCTAACATGCTACGTTAGTGTTAAGAGTGCCATCAATGCATATGTTGTTTTACCTTTTCTTTGTGTAATTTCCACTACAATCGTCGAATACGGACACTGCACTACCACATGTAATGGTAATGCATTTAGAAATGCATTACAAGACACGCATTGGGAAATACAGTTTAAAATGTCTGTAGATAGAGATAAATTAAGTTTAAAAAAGATGATATTGGCATATATATATGTTTGAAAATGCATTTAAAAATGCTTTTAATGTATTATGGAATGCATGTTGCAATGTATTATGTGTGTTGGAGAATGTATTGTGTAATGCAGACTGTAACGTAGTGCGCGTGAATTGAAGACTTGTGTACTGCATAGTGTAATGCATGCTGTTTGCATTTTACAATTATATGTCAAGCATTGTAAAACTTCAAAAGCCTCGCTATATTTAATAATTTCAAGGTTTGAAACGTCCCAATTATGTATTAAAATAAAAACATCTAAAATATTCAATAAATAAATTAGAACTGGCAAAGAAATATAGTTTAATGTTGAAAACTACATCAATTTCATTCAATCCATTGCAGCACAGATAACTTTTGTTAGTAGGCCTATGTAGTTTCTAATATATTGTGAAATACAAAATCAGTATAGTGAAATGCATTTTTGTTTACAACACCTAATGTATTTCGTGTTGCGATAAGAATCGACTAATGAATTAGCAATATATTTTGCAATTCGTTATACATTGTGAGTTGAAATATTATATTTCCATTCCCATGTGGGCGGGCTTATGCTTATTACTGATCATGTAAGGCATGATCTACGAAAATCTTCGTTAATCAATATTCACACCTTCCCTTCTAATTATTTTAGGAATTGTTCTAGTGCAATGTAGTATGCTGTAAGCCTTAGTTAAGTAGGCCTATTGTTTGAGTTAGCCATTACACGTTTGCAACACTTTTTGAGCAGTTCACGCACAGGAAATTTACTTCCCCAATTTCATTTTTCCTTTGCATTGAGTTGAACTTCTGCAATTTTGGCAACGATGAAATTTCCAATTTTTTTTCCAATTTTTTTTCCAAAAAACTGCCATATCTTTTCTCAAATCGGAAATTAGAAATTTTTGAAAAATCGCAAATCTTCATGTATGAAACTGCAGTTCTTCCAAAGCCCGTTATTTGAGGTGGGACACTTCAATTTTTTTTGGCGGCAGTAGTTTGACATTAGTTTGCCTTCGAAAGCACCGCAATTCTACGACATGAACTTAATGCTTCATAAATCCTCGAGACTAATTCAGATTTTTGCAGTTTCCCTGCAATTTTAATTAAGATTTTTCACATTTATAATGCGAGAGGATTATTTAGGAGCCGTTCAAAGTATTATGACATTACTTCATTATACAAATTTCGGTTAAATCCATATGTAACCAATTTTACAAAACAAATCTGCAGCGTGTACTTTTCAAAAATGTTTGTTTGAAATCCATTTTTTAAGCTAATTATGTCATCACATAAAAGGGGTGGGTGCTTACATGGCAGGTGATCAGCAAATCGTGATTTTTTGATGTTATAATAATTGAACATTCCCTATTCTGGTTAGAGAATTGTCGAAAAACGACTGAAACGGGGCCCTATTTAAACCTGGTCACTGCATGTTATACTGTACATGTATTATGTTGAAGACTGTTTCGCCGTTTTATGAAACACAAACGTGAAGTAAACATGAAGTAAATGTGAAGTTTTTAGGAACATAAACTGCAATAAAACTACATAATACTGAGGAGAAATTTGCAGCAACGAACTTTGCAAATACTGTAGAAATATCACTAATGGTTTATTTTTACTTAAAATATACTGCAGTTTTGAATTTGAAGTTACTGCACTAGTAATTTCGGAAGATACTGCAAACATTTTTTTTCATGTGGTGCGACTGTCATTATTTCTATACTGAAGGTAAATTATCTGAAAAGTCGGATAATCGTCAGTGATGCGAAAAGAACATCAATCGAAACTGACAGTAAAGCTGTGTTCTCACGAGTCTGTTGCAAGCTGATTGAAATGTGAGAACACGCTTTTCAACAGAATTGAATCAGAGTTGATCAATGATTGGTTGAATCGATCAAAGTATGGCCGCCCTTTAAAGCCGCTTTCTCACGAGTCAACTTTTGTCTGTCAATATCGCTCAACAATTATTGATCGATAAATATTGAACGATAATTGTTCAATTTCTGTTCAGACGTTTCAACCAAAAATGTACGCAACTTACGGTTGAAGATGACTCCGTGCGAAATTATGCTTGCTGTATTTTTCCCAAATTCGCGTTAAATAGAACTCGAAGGAGGAATAGAACCCGATTCTGGCGAAAATTCGAATTCGTGCGCGTGCCAATTTGTAATTTTGTTTGTTTGCCGGTGAAGGAGTTAAATTCAGAGTTAAATTCCTCATGTTATCGTCATGTTACATTTTTATTTTATACTATGTTTTTTAAAAACACGCAAATCAATAAAAAATTAACTTACCATTTATTCGGCAGACCTTACTTGAGTGCCTGATTGATAGAAATATCATCAATTTAGTCTGATAAATTTTTTATTCACGATTTACTTCGTTCCGATTTGAAATACACTTTCCAGGTGTCGTTCTTTTCTCGTCGTAACCATGGCAACGGCTCGTTCGATTTTGGTTCGATCAAATTCGATTTATTGGTTTCCTGGAGATTGTAATTGAAATCTGAGCGAAGTAAATCATGAATAAAAAACTTATCTGCAAATACAGACAATATATCAATCAATCTGATACTAAAGTACGTAATGCTGAATAACTGGTAAGATAATTTTTCATTCTTTTGCATGTTTTAAAAAAATATAGTATAAAGGAAAATATCTTGCTGTGAGAATCTAACTTTCCCCTGCCCCGGGCTATCCGTCTTCGCCTTAAGTGCTTATTAATTAGGTCACGGCGAGATCAAAGGCTAAGTTGTGCCATATGCCGTTGAGGCTGCCTCCTTGGCCCACCTGAATTTTATTTGCTCAACTTTGCTAAAACGTTTGTTTATTGGAATCTTGTTTATGACATCAAAAACTTACAATGAGGACATTTTTACTGTTTACAGCGAAGATTTTAGCATTTTAGTATAATTTTTGGTTACACATACATTTAGGCCTACTTCAAATTTTGTCGACTCTAAATGGAATTGTCAAACCTTAAATTACTTGAAGCTAATAACATTTTTGGTAAATGCAACTTAAAACGAATTTAGATTTAAGTTAGGTACTTACTGATGTTACATACTGATTTTCAGTCTGGTTTCCATTCCTGGGTAATTTCCATTCAGAAGCACTGAATCGGGAATTGTATATTTAGAATTTTCCGCTTTTTCCACACAGGGTTTTGGAAAGAGCGCCGTTGTTCTCTAAGTGGGCGTCCATAAATTCTGCCCGAGAGTAATGCTCACTGAAGGGAAAACACGCCTCATTGTTCCTACGGTCT
>JAQGAF010001995.1:0-25830 GCA_034687865.1 Kryphioiulus occultus
GAATTTTTCCCATAAATTGTCATTTTTACCCAATTTCTTACATTTTTTCACATTTTTCACACATGGGTATACATTTTCACACTGACCACATGCCTGATGTTGTAGTATTAACGACCCAAGTAATTGAATAGGTGTTGTACAACAGAGTTAAAACTACTTTGTTATGTAACAATGTTTTGTGGTAGTGTAAACGTGCCTTTAGAATTTAATGTTACAGGCAACAGTTTGGTCAAGTTTTAACAACTTTAAACTTAGAAAAAATGCATCCGATGCCGCTGGTGTTCGAAACATACGCGAGTCTGGCAAATGTTACTGGGTGACGGACCCAGAATGCATTACGGTTTAACAAGTTCTTCAAAAACACATTACGAAAAGTTGAACTGACTTTACTCGAGAAAAGGTTTTTTGAAACCTTAATCTGGATAATAATTAAGTGCTTTGTAGGCAGTAATGGAAGGAAATATTCAAGAAAGGACATATTAAAGGTGACAAAGTACATTTTTGTTTCGAAAGATCCTGTGATTAATACTTTAATAAGAAATGCGTGCATAAGTTCCTGCACTTAAACTTAATAAGTCCACTTATGTCTCCATCATTCCTTAATACCCACAATGACGATAATAATATAATGTAGTTAACGTGAGGATGTCAGTTATTAGTTCAATTTCAAATCATGTTCGTCATGCAGTTTATCCCTGTGGTCAGTACTGGCAGAAAGTTCATCCAAAAATTTGTAACTATCGACAGTTGTGATAACATAGCTAATTTCATACAATTTGTCATTGATATGGTTAGCTATTAATATCAATTTTTCATCATTAATTCTCAAGTTACTTCCTTTCTGGCAGTAATGAAAATCATTGGCAAATATATCTATAGCAGCCAAAAGCCCAAGTGTCCAACTTTACGGTGTTCAGCCAAAATGTGTAGCGACATGTTTGTCAAAGTCCCAAAAGGTTCCACAACCTCTAACCAACTCGTATGACCCTAGCATCAGCAAAGACGTTGCTAAAATTCAATTTCCGACATTAATCACAAGATCCACAAGCTGTGTGTAATATCACAAATTATTTTTAACTCTGTTGCACAACTTGTATAACATCCACTTGATCACGTCGGTCATCAGTACTCCAAAATGGTCAATAATATTTTTTTTTCTCATTTTCAAACAAGTTGTGTAACTTTGCAATATAACACATTTTGGTATAGCAGGGTTGATACCGTCAGGGAAAGTTAGGGAAATGAAATGTGGTCAGGTAAATCTTGAAATTTTGACCACGAAGTCAGGGAATTTGTTGTGGCACAATTATTTTGATTGGAATAAGTATCTCATGATCTCATGATTTCGTTGATCTCATGATTTCGTCCACGACGTTTTTATTATCCATTTCTTATTATTATCATTAATTTTTCTTATGAAAAATTCACCTAAAATACATTTTTGTTTCCATCATTATGAGGAATTTTTTAATATTTAAAAGAAACTCCTCAAAAATGCAGTGGTTTCAACCACTAGTGTTCGCAGCGTTATTAAATATTAATACACTAAAAATCCAGTATTTCTTGTAATTTTTCAAAAATTTCGCATATGGCAATCTCTTAATTATTAATGTTATTATTTCTTCTTGCAAAATTGTGGGCCAATTCCATCATTTCGTGATCAGATAAATAATTTCTAAAATTTCCGCCATACGGTAATTTTCTTGGATTAAATCTGTAAAAATTGTTTCTTGAAATTGTCAGGAAATTTTCCAAAAAGTGACTGGTAAAGTCAGGGAAATTCAATTGAAGATATGGCCAGTCATCCTGACAGAAAAATAGAAAAAATATAGTTAATTGTAGTGTTGCTGATAAAGTTAATTTTAATTACACGTGAATTTTTTATTTGGTAAACCAGGGCAGTTAACCAGATTTGGTCAGGGAAAGTCAGGGAAATTGAGTTGCAATATACTGTATAGTGTACCCTGGAGAAAGAAACAATTGGATGAAAATCATTGAATCTTACAATCCTATTATTATTTCGACAATACTAGGACAATTGGGCAATTGATAAGTTCAAACCATTGGCTGAACTATTCTACGGTTTAATTAGTGATTAGACTATTCAGCAATTGGCTCAATGGATACACTGTCCAGTATTATAATCCATGAATTCATCGTTCATGTTGTATATTCTAAATATTGCAAATATCCTACAGGAAACAAATAACAACAACCATTTTCGTATTACACATTGTATGCATTTATTAAAAAAACCCTGAAAATTCAACTTTAATGCCAATGAAATGTATATGAATAAATTTATAATTTTACAAAGAATTCACAGTGGAAATGTGGTTTTAATTTGAAATACATATATATATAAATGGTCGATCTAGATTAATATTCACATGCAATTATAACACTGAATTCATACGTTCAAATGCTTATATGGATAATTCAATTGTAGGATACTTCATAAAATAAAAATGAAAATATTGGATCATTTATTAAGAGCCAATAGAATAAAAGGATAGTTGACCAACTTCCAGCTTTTGAACAATTCATTAATTGGTGGTCAAATACAAGAGAATAGTTGATAATCTTTCAAAATCATTGGAACTAATTGGAAAGTTCAATGGTTTTCAATTGCATTTTCCTACTTACACGGTATAAGTAGTCATAAAAATCACAGTTTACTCGTTCACAATTTCATGGTCGTTCAAAAACGTTCACCATACATTTTGTGCTTGGTCATCAAAACAAGGTGATATTTTCATCTGGTATCAAAATGCCCTTTTGTTGCACCTGGGCGTGTTTTTGTTATTCGAGCTTTTTCGTTTCGCAGAAACTTTTCAAGGCCGTTCCAAAGTTGCATCAAGTAATCAGTGACGTCAATGCGAACTACACTGTAATCATCTTAAAACATTACTCAACAGTCATTGTTCTTGATTGGAATTGGCAAGGGCTGGATTGCGCAATAGTGATTTGAACCTGGGAAAACGTATTGATAATACTTGTAGTACGAGTACATACTTGTATTATCTTAAATAGTTTTGGAATGATTTGGAATGATCGGCATTCTAGAAAGCGATGTAAGGTTAGGTCGATCTGAAGTGGTTTCTGGGATTCTAACCCCTGACATCCCCATCGTTTTTACTGCCAATATCATTGTTGTCAATACGTGCACTGACCTCCCACATGACGTCAATATCAACATCGCAAGTATTGACAATACACGTATGTTTACTGTTAATATTTCGGGCCATTGGGTGATGCCAGAGCCAACCTTATCGGTCATCTTGGCGAAAGAAAAATGAATACGAGGAGAGAACTTTTTTGAATACACTGTAATGGAAATGAAAGCAACTTTTGAAAAAAAAAACAATGTAAACTTTTTTTAAAAAATGTAAATTTAGGAGAAAACGTTTTCGAAAAATAAATATGAGGGATAATTTTTTTTGAATAATGGAAATGAAAGCAAATTTTGAAGAAAAAAAACAATGTAAACTTTTTCGAAAACTTTTTTTTGGAAAAAATGCAAATGGGGATGAAATCTTTCTCAACAACGAGAATTGAGTTAAAATCTGACATGAAAAGTGGAAATGGATGTGAATCTTTTTTGAAAATCAAAAAATGAAATGGCAATCCTTCGTTGAAAAAAGGAAATGGAGAAGAAATCTTACTTTGATATATTAAATGGAGGTGAAATCTTTGATACATTATATGTAAATGAACGTGAAATCTTTGTGAACAATGAGAATGGAGATAAAATCTTTCTTGAAAAGTTGAATTGGAGGTGAAATCGTTTTTGAAAAATGAAAAATGAGCTGCAACTTTTCCCAAAAAGGTGAAATCAATTTCGAAAAATGGAAATGGAACTAAGATTTTCAACGCTTGACCAAAAATGATGCATTTCTTTGCATTTTCCATCATTTTTTTTAATCAAATCAGCAATGAAATGGTGACTTCACATGCACACATTACATCTACTGGGTTTGGTATTGCAAATTCCATGACTTCAAAACATTTTCCATGCCTATTCCATGACAAATGATGAATTTAAATCCACATTTTTATTTTATGAATCAATCAAAGGCAAAAATGACATACCCCTGATGCAAATTTCACGACTTTTCCATGACTAATGTAAATTCCATGACTTCCATTCACGTTTTATGTCATCAATAAATAGCTATTTGCAAAAACATTCTCTGCCAGTGATGACATGATTATTGGTCAAAAACTTGATGACAAATGATGAATTTTAACCCAACTTTTTATTTTTTGAATCAACCAAAGGTAAAAATTCTATGATCCTGATGCAAATTTCATGGTAGACACCCCGACGTAGCCTTAGCATTTTAACAAAAAATGGTAGGTTTTTTAAAACCAGGTTAAAAATACTGATTTTAACTGCATTTTGGCTGTTTTCGTCGAATGACACCAATTCTCACCGCATGCACTTCCTATGCCTTTTTCGTCCATTTGCAATTCAACAACTTGTTACTTTCCAATTTCCAAACGAGTTTTGCCATCAACTTTCTCGAAATTAGATGACACTCTGGATTGTGGAAACCGGGGGCTCGACAGCTTGACCCGCTTGGCTATTTTCGTCCTATCTGATGGGGGCGTCCCACTGGCGCTCGTGGGAATTTGTTGGAGGTCATTTGAAGGACGTCAAGATGGCCGCTGCCCCCTGCGCTTATCAATCACTACCACTAGCCAGTTTTTATGGTTTTTACAACTTGTGCACTTTGACAACACAAATAGCTTGGCCCGTTTTCGGGGCACTAAAGAATGGGGTTCAAAGGGGTTTATGACTGCAACGTCACGTGACGCACCACAGATGGCGTTGTTGACTAGCCTCTATCTGTAACGTTAGTCCAGGCATGTGGCCAATTGTCTTATCCGAGTATCATATTTTTGACATTTTTTCACACGGAATTATCTGATATTTTTGACATTTTTACCCAATATTTCTGTCTTAATGACGATTTCAAGAGCTATAACACCTACAATTAATATTGAAAACGTCATAGGTAGGTTCATTTTTTTTTACAAAATTAGGCCACAAATGGTGGATTTCAGTTTGCTAGCTTTTCCAAAAAAAATTGCATATGTGTGAGTATTAATATTTAAGTGAACGCTGTAGGCGAAAATTAAAAAAAAATCATTAGTCCAGACATGCCACCAGTTGCATACAGTTTTCTTATCCGAGTATCTGATATTTTTGCATTTTTTCACGTGCAAATATCTGATTTTTTAACATTTTTCGGTTCCCGTCCAGACATTTTTCACCCAATATTTATGAAAAAATAACTATTTGAAAAGCTATAACTGCAGTTCTAAAACTATGGACCGAAACCCACCTACAATTTTTATTGGGATCGCCATAAGTGATTTTTTTACAAAACTAGACTACAAATGGTGGATTTCAGTTTGCTTTTCCAAAAAAAATGCTGTGTGTGCAAGTACAGTGTACATGGAAGGCGAATTTGTTTTTCTTTTTAAATTCGACCAAAATTCAAATTACAAAATGCATTTTCATGGAAATATTTTTAGACGTAATGTATAATTTTAAGATTCTTCGAAATATCGTCTTAAAAACAAAGCCACGGGCAATTTTTTAAAATCTGCTAAAAATGATCACATTTTAGTATTTAGTACATTTTTGTGTGAAATTGAGTACCTGTGGCCACACTTTGGACTTTCACAACGTTGTGTTTTTCTCAGCTTGCATAAATTTGCTGTTCAAAATTAGTCACGCCCACCGCTTTTGTGGTTTTGCAGCGGTGGGCGTGACTAGCCAATTAAAAAATTTAACCTGAGAAAAACACAACGTTGTGAAAGTCAAAACGTTGGCCCCTGGGTGGAGAGGAATTCCTCTTTGTATGCTGAATTTCTTGTGAAATTCATTTCCAATGAATTTTTCAAACAAATTGTCATTTTCCCCAATTTTTCACATTTTTTATAGACCTACAAGGGTGTAAATTTTCACACTGGCCACATCCCTGAACTGGCTCTCAAATGACATCAACCCAAACAGTCAGCTGGTTTGTCCGGCTTGGACACCCGACAGCGACAGGCGGGAAGGTCACACGAGGTCATGACCCCATCGAGGGCGTCGAATCCCACCAGGACTTGACCCTTTTCGGATTAAATCTCAAACCTGACTTGGTAGCCAATGGGGTGAGTAACAGTCCTCCACCGATCCCAGCGCCACCTACGGCGCTGCAGTTTGCAGCTTGTGGGTCGCAAGATGGCGCCCAAGGTCGCAGGAAAATCGATAAACAGTCACTGCGATGTTTGTAAACACTCTCTTATCGATTTTCTGGCTGAGACGCTCACGTGTTTCGCAGCTGAGGGAATTTCGCTGAGAAACTGAAGCCCCAAAACTGTTTTTTTGCGAAATTCTTGTTTTCCCCCATTTTAGCGCAGTGGAGGTCCATTCACCCATTTTGAAAAAAAATACACGTACATGTATTTGGACAATACAGTACTATTCTTGCAGACGTTAGAAATTTTAAGAATATTGAAACTACCAGAAACGCCATTGGCGAATTTTAAAAAAAACCTATGTTAGTCTATGTTTGCAAACAAAATTTGTTTAGCAATAGTAATTTTAATGTAGGAGCTAAAGGCAACATTTTTAGAAATGTCTATGTTGGTAAACAAAATTTGTTTAGCAATAGTAATTTTACTGTAGGCGCTAAAGGCAACATTTTTAGAAACTCAATATCGCAAATGATGGATTTTACACTATCTGTGAAACATATTGAGAAGTAATAATTAAGGGAGTGGTAACTTTTTCTGGGCTACAACGGTTTGATTGCATTTTCTTTACATTTAAAGTTGTTGTAGCGAAATGCATTCTGGGCTACAACGGTTTCGAATGCCTTTACTTTGCATTTAACGTTGGTTTAGCGAAATGCATTGTGGGCTACAACATTTTCGAATGCATTTCATACGACATTTCTCTGTCTAATTTAAAGTTGATTTAGCAAGATGCATTCTGGTGCCACCAACTTGCATGTTTTCAAATTTGGACGTTATTGTCTTGTAGTAAAATGCATCGTGGACCATCAGGTTTCGAATGCATTTTTCCCACGCTTAAAGTTGTTTTAACGAAATGCATTCTGGGCCATCAGGCTTCGAGCGCATTTTTTATAGATTTAAAAGCTGATTTACTGGGTGACCACTGCTGCGAATGCATTTTATCTACGTTTCAAGTTGTTTTAACGAAATAATGCACCCTGGGCTACTGTATTTCGAGTGCATTTTTTCCACGTTTAAAGTTGTTTTGGCTAAGTGCATTCTGAGCCCATCGGGCAGAATAATTGGGCACACGTGAAGCTGGGCCAAGGCCAGAAATTGGCGACGGCTTGGCTCGACCAAGAATCCGCCTTGCCGAACGCAGCTCAGGCGCGCCCCCTAGCGGGAACGACCTTCTCTTACAGTCGTCCTTCGAACTTCCGGGTGCTAAACAGGAAGTGCTGGCGACTGATTGTGATCTGAATCGTCACGTCCGGTTACAAATGAGACGTTCCTATTTGGGATCTCTCCAGGATTCCTAATTGGATTGGTTCGCATGCGGAGGATGACCTTGTCTATCTGTTGGTGGTCGTCCTAATAAAGTCCTTAAGGTTCCATTGAAGTCATGCCTTGAAGTCTGACAAAATCTTCCAAGTCAACAGTTTGAACGAGACTGACTCCCTCAGGATTTGACTGTGAAGTCAGTCATTGCAGTCCCATGAATTCCCACTGAAGTCACAACTTCCTACTAAAGTCCTTAAAGTTCCATTGTAAGCACTGAAGTTTGTCAAGTCATGCCTTGAAGTCTGACAAAATCTTCCAAGTCAACAGTGTGTGAACGAGATTGATTCCCTCAGGATTTGACTGTGAAGTCAGTCATTGAAGTCCCATGAATTCCCACTGAAGTCACAACTTCCTACTAAAGTCCTTAAAATTCCAATGTAAGCACTAAAGTTTGTCAAGTCATGCCTTGAAGTCTGACAAAATCTTCCAAGTCAACAGTGTGAACGAGATTGACTCCCTCAGGATTTGACTGTGAAGTCAGTCCTTGAAGTCTAACAAAAGTGACGAATTTATGACTTGGGTGTCCTTTATGGACGCCCCTAACCGACCCAAGAATTCTTGAGTTGCCGAACGCGTCCATTGATCGAGTTCTGTGTTGCAAGCCCAAAACACGCGCTAGTTGATAATCCCCAGTCGCTATTTTCATTTCCGGTTTAAAATAGCTCAGGCCATAAATTCGCATTCCTGAACAACCGGAAGTTAGATGCTGACGTCACCAGTTTTATTCAGAATTTTTCGTTTGATTTCGTGTCGAATGTTGAAACCCAGTTCCAACCCAGTCGCCATCTTGGATTGGGGCCAGCAGCGCCACCTGGGCGTTCGAAAAATGGCGGAAAGTCAAGTTCCGATGTTCGAATGCGTTTTCAATTTTATTGTCAAGCTGATGTTTGAATTTTAGGGGCTCGACCGGTGCGATCGGTTCGGGGACAGCCCTGGGGGTGACATCCCACCCCTGGACACTTTTTTGGAAGCTTTCACTCGTCGTCTTTCGACACATTTCCACTTTTGAGGACAAGGCCTTGCCCAATTTCTGGGGGTGCGAATCGGCAGACAAGAAAAATCGCCAAAAAAAACCCACCGACTTGAAGCAGATAAGTAAATAAATAAAGCGGATGACCTCGATAAAACGTCGTGCGTGGCACGGACTGTAAATCGAGAGATTAGGGATTTCCCATGTGCCAGGGGGCGCCACTGGGTACACTCTTTTTCTCGGGATTTTTGGGATTTTCAAGCGCCATCTATCGCCATCAATACTAATAGTCAGCATAATGGGAACCCTATACTGGCATTATTACTGCCAGTTTTAGAAAATAGGCCAACGGGTAGCAATACTGATTGTGTAATTGACAAAGTACTGATGATGGATTGATGTTCTATTACCATTACTGATGGTTATCCGAATTTTCGAATATTGGAATAATGACAGTAATACTGACCGTGTAGGGTTGGCATTACCAGTGACATAACAATGTCAGTCTTACTGCGTGGTTCCCACTCAAATTCACGATTCGATTTCTCCGACATTCTCCTTACATTTTTCGTGAGATTCTTTAAAAAATTGTGAAAAAAAATGATGGATATTACCCCAAATTTTCAAAAAACTATTACTCAATTAACTGCTGCAAACTGTTTCGATTTGACTGGCATCTTTAACGAATTTTGACGAATTCCCAGGCACTTTCATTTCCCCCTGATTTTCTTTGACATTTTCATGAAATTCTTGATGGATTCACGATGGATTTTATCCCAAATTTTTAAAAAAAAAGATCATGACTACTCAATTGGCTGATGCAACAATCTCAATTTACCTGACATTCCCTGACACTTTCATTTCTCCCTGACATTCTCTGATTTCCCTGGCATTTTCATGACATTCTTCAAAAAATTTTGAAATATAACGAATTTTATTCGAATTTTTTAAAAAAAAGATGTTGACTACTCAATTGGCTGATGCTAACTATCTCAATTGCCGTGTTATTCCCTGACATCTTTAAATTGAACATCCCCGGACATTATTCATGAAATTTTTCAAAAAATTGTAAAAAAAAACCGATGGATTTTATCCCAAATTTGTGAAAAAGATCATGACTACTCAATTAGCTGATGCAACTATCTCAATTTAATTGACATTCCCTGACACTTTCATTTCTCCCTGACATTCTCTGATTTCCCTGGCATTTTCATCACATTCTTCAAAAAATTGTAAAATATAATGAATTTTATTCGAATGTTTTAAAAAAAGATGTTGACTACTCAATTGGCTGATGCTAACTATCTCAATTTCCCTGACATTCCCTTGGCAGTAGTTATCCGAAAATGCAAACCCTTCACGATCATGGTACTGTCATTATTCCGATATTGACAGTAAGTTATCCGAAAAATTGGATAATCGTCAGTATTGATCATAGAACATCGCTCCATCAGTACAATGCACATTACACGATCAATATTGCCGTCCGTATTTGTTGAAGCTGACTGACAATAAAGTCAGTAATTCCCGTGTAAGGTCTTCTTTAAAAGCACACTACGTGACTGTAAGACAAAGTGTTTGGAGACAAAAATGCGCTGCTAACGACACGATGAACGGGTTAATCGTAGGATGCAATTTGATGCTAGAGAACTCGAGAATTCTCCAACCCCTTACATACTGTTTATTTTTAGAATTTTTGGCATTTGTAGCCATTTCCGTCGTTTTCAATTCTGCATTTTCGGCATGAATGGGTTAATAAATAATGGATTTTAACCCACATTTTTAGTAAACAAAAATATGAATCAGCTTGCATTCAACCCCCGTCTATATATGATGGCATGACAACAATTGAATGTTCGACATTCATCAGTTTCGCCCTTTTTAAGGTCAGTATTACAGTCGCAATTTAGTGAAATTGACAGTATTGCCCATATGTATATTTTCAGTATTGGGGACCCTACATTGTTAGCAATTCTGCCAGTTTCAACAAATACGGACAGTAATACTAATCGTGTAATGAGCGCAGTACTGATGGGATGATGTTCCATAATGACAATATCAGCTGACGTTGACAGTATTATAATTGACTATTATTAATTAATCCATCAGTAATGCTGATCGTGTGAGGATAAAACCGATGGCGCAATACTGACAGTCACATTTATAAGTGTTGCCAATAAAGGATCAGTAGCCTACAAATCCATCAGAATTACCATTTGACGATCAGCGTTTGTTGATATTAGCAATAGTCGAATTCTCATCAACCCAGCAGTATTGCCATTACACGATCAGCACCTATCCGTCAGTATAGTCATTACAGTATACACGATCAGTGTCGAACCATCAGCATTATTGCCATTATTAGACAGAAATTTCGTACGAAATAAAATAAATACGAAAACGAAATCACATTTCGTAAGTACATGCCCTTTTTCGTATTTCGTAAAAGCAGTTAGGGAAATTTCGTACGAAAACACCCCAAACCAGTAATAAAGATGTGTGAACATACACATAGTTCTGCTATATCCCTATTAGTCCCTATTGGCAAAGAGTAACCATCAATAGGGATTTATTTTACGATAGTCCCCATTGCTGTGATCACAATGTTTTCTACGCATGCGCACCTGTTTTTTCGATTATTTCGTGTGAGTACACATTTCACACGAAATCATGGCACAGATTTCGAATGAAATGTGTAGTTTTCTTAACATTTCGCACACATTTGGCCCAGGAAATGAAGTCAAAAGGTAACATTTCGTACGAAATTTCTCTAACTGTCTAATGATTTGTTGAATCGAACAAATTAAGTTGGCCACCCTTCAACTTTTGGTCTCTCAACAGCTTTCAACTTGCTCAAGTCGTTCCATTTAGAGCACGTGAATAAACAAAACAAAAATGACATGCGCACGCATTCGAATTTTCGTCAGAATCGTGTTCCATTTAATCATGCGAATTTGGTAAAATACAGTACACATACTGAACATGTAATTTTAATCTGCGCTATCTTCAACTGTAAAGCCACTAGTACGTTCTCAATTGTTCAATTTCTGTTCAGACGTTTCAACAAAAATGTACATGTACACTATGCATCTTATAGTTGATTATGTTTGCTGTATTTTTCCCAAATTGACATTAAATGGAACCCGAAAGAGGAATTGAACACGAGTCTGGCGAAAATTCGAATTAGTGCGCGTGCTCTAAATGGAACGAAGTGAGCAAGTTAAAAGCCGTTGAAAGACCAAAAGTTGAAGGGTGGCCAACTTTGATTGATTCAACCAATCATTGACCAAATCGGATTCAATTCTGTGGAAAAGCGTGTTCTCGCATTTCAATCAGCTTTCAACAGAAAGTTGATCGACACAAATTGGCGTAAATTTTTTGAAGAATTCTCGAGACATATTTGTCGATCAATAAATGTTGATGGACAAAAGTTGACACGTGAGAACGCGGCTTTACGGTAAAACACAACTGTATACTGTGGTTTTGCTCTACCATCTTCAACAGTAAGTTGATTACATTTTTGTTGAACTGTCTGAACCAAGTGGTCTGAACAGAATTTGAACACTTCACGTGCTAGTTTTGTTGATCAATAATACTTGAACAACGAAAGTTGAATCGTCAGAACGCTTTAGATGATGGTCGAATGGCGGTTATCTTGGCGAACCACAACTAGTGTGTCAGGATCTGTCATAATATTATCAGCAGGGAATGAACCCTTTCTTCCAATTCAATGATAAGATAAAAACTGTTGATATTTATCCAACCATATTTGTCTTCAGACTGCAGCAGGTCTGTGCACAGAGGGCGCCACGTGCCATCCAAATGTCCGCATTTGAATATCGACAATTGACATCCTGCAAGCCGCAGGGAAGTCGAGCTAACAGCTAGGTTCATCTCATCATCAGGGGAAATTGAAGTTGACATTTACATGTACTTTGCAACACCGCAGGAAATTGCCGAATTTCATTGATTGTGATGCACATCCGGTTTGATCACGGCGGAAGAAAACACTCCCAGAATATTCTGTCTGTTCTTCTAGGCGTGTCTTTGTCACATGTTTTGCAATTTCATAACAATGAACTATTCAAGACACCAGCGTCATCTTGGGCGAACAGTCTTTCTACAACAAGATGACGCCTGGAGACGCTGACCGCATCCCAGAACACTGTCTATTTTTCTAAGCGTGGCGTTGTGCCTGCTGCACTCCCATAGCAACGGACTACTCAAGACGCCAGTGCCATCTATGGCGTTTAGCGAGTTTAAACAGCGTCTTTCTACAAGAAGATGGCGTCTGGAGAAGCTGACCGCATCCCCTAAGCGGTCGCTGTGCCTGTTGCACCCCCATAGCAATGGACTACTCAAGACGCCAGCGCCATCTATGGCGTTTAGCGAGTTTAAACTGAGTCTTTCTACAAGAAAATGGCGTCTGGAGAAGCTGACCGCATCCCAGATCAATGCTGTCTATTAGCGTAACGCTGTGCCTGTTGCACTCTCACAGCAATGGACTACTCAAGACGCCAGCGCCATCTATGGCGATTAGCGATAAACAGGATCTTTCTACAACAAGAAGGCGCCTGAAGACGCTGACCGCATCCAAGAACACATTTTTTATAAGCTTGACGTTGTGCCTGTTACATCCCCATAGCAATGGACTACTCAAGACACCATCAGCGCCATCTGTGGCGATTAATGAGAAGCAGGCTTCATTATTTCCACAACAAGATGGCGCCTGGAGGTGCAGATTGGCAGCAAGATGCCAACGCCATCTGTTGACATTTTTTGCGCAACTGGTAGTCAAGCACCTGGACAAAATTTATTTCTATCCCAACTGCTGGATCAAAAGTGTCCCATGACGTATGGAGGGTAATCCCAATAGATTCATCAACACTAAGATGTTCTATTTTGCAACGCACCCTGTATGAAATCCGTTTCGTAAGCATATCTTATGTAATGGGATGCGAGGGGGCTTCGTCCTGGAAATCGTTTAACATTCCACCACCAGTTGTTCCCCTTTTGCACGCCCGGTCAGTCAGAGTCAACAACGAACTTTCCATTTTCTACATGTAGTAAAAACTAGAAGGCGAGAAAGTACGGAGCCCTGGGCGTTTCGTTTCAAATTGTCTTCTATACGTACAGTACTCATTTTTCAAAGAGCAAACTAGAAAATATGCAAAATCGTAAAACTAAAGTAAAATGGGGTCGTTCAAGTATTATGTCATTATCCTAGGGGATGTGGGCTGGCCAAATGATGACAGGGGGAATAGTCGGGGTCAACCTAATGCTGAGTCGGCATTCTTTTGTAACAAAAAATTGGGTTGAAATAGCTGGACACACACTGGCATACCTGTATCTGATACGCATATCAGATGTCAAATGCCAATTTATACTCACGGAGTTTCATGATCTGATCTTTTGGCACACCAAATCTGCTTGTCAGTGGTCAAGATTTTGGAATTTTCGTCCGAAATATCTGATATGTAGACATTTCAAGAATGCTGATATGAAGATACATATATATCTGGGAATTTATGCATGTGAATTTTGTAGAATAGCGTATTCCACAGAAAAACTATTCAAAGTTCGTTAAAATCAAATAAAGAAATTTGTCAGCAGAGTATATTTTGTAATTGTTTGATGATTTTATTCAATGTACACGTACAGTATGTGTTGAGCATTATGCAGACATAACTGAGAATAATGTACGTTCACTTCATATTCAATTTTGGAAGTTTTGCTTATTGACTTTGCATGGAAGGATTGGCATGTGAGATTAGATACGAGTGTTAGTGGACACAACAAGTCTGCATGATGAGATCGAATTTGACTGTGATATCAGGTGCATGTGTGCAATGTTGCCCACTAACAGGCCGTTCAGAACCTGTGATTAACAATAAATTCGGCATGGGAAAGTCCAAACTGTCAAAAAATCCGCCTGTGTGTGGTCAGCTAATTAGAGCAAAAATATGCAATTTGACACACTACATGTAGATTAATGATGTATTATACCGACAGTACAAGTAGTAGTGATCGTGCATGAGGCACGGTACTAATGGATTGAGGTTCCTTTCTGATTACTGACGATTATCGGAATTTTTGGTTAACTTAAGTCAGTATCCAAATTGACAGCTCGACGAACATGCTGGTCCAGACTGGAACATCACTCCATCAGTATACAGTACCCAGTGCCCCCTCAACAAGATCAGTATTCCTGATGGCATTTGTTGAAATTGTAATGGCCTTTCAAGGCTTTGCAGTACACATCACGCAAATACCGACAATAATACTGATTTTGCAAGGGGCAATGTTCTGGCGAATTGATGGTCCAATCTGATTACTGACGCTCATCCGAATTTTTGGTTAACTTACATCAGGGTGTCTATTGGGTTTGGTGCTTTATGTCATCAATAAATAGCAATTTGCAGAAACACTCTCTAACCCAGCGATGACATGATTGTTTTCCCAAAAAAAAACCTGCTGTATGGGAAAATTTTATTTGCGAAACTGGATGACAAATGATGAATTTTAACCCAAATTTTTATTTCATGAATCAATCAATGACCCTGATGCAAATTTCATGACTTTTCCATGACGCTGATGTAAATTTCATGACTTCCATGACCTGAATTTCATTTCATGACTTTTCCATGGCGTCCGTGACCGTTAGACCAATGATGTCCGTGACCAATGATGTCTTGGTGGTACCCACCGAATCTTAATTTGGGTTGATGGACTACACCCCCCTACCACATGGTATTAAGTTACTGACAGTAGGGTACTGAGATGAATTGAATTGAATTGAACTGAACCATATCTAGGTGCCATTTTCTTGCATTATCCTTCGTACGAAAATCCAACCTTTTTGTTGATGCAACTCAGAACTGTTTGTATATCAACCCAGGCATTCTTGAGATACAATGAAACTTCGATTATCCGCCATGGTCGGACCCGCATGTGTGGCGGATAGCAAATACTGTACATATATTCAGAGTATACAGTATGTGTATACATGTCTTTATTTATTTTTAAAAAAATTGCCAGTTTCTGTTCTGGAACTTTCTTAAAGTTGAGATAACTATTCTGTAACTATATTGTAAAAGTGCTTTGTTTTCCTTTCAAAAGTGTTGTCAGTGACTTTGTGCCGGATAATCGAAGTTCCACTGTATACAGTATGCTACTTCTATCGATTTGGGTCAATGCTGATTTAATGAAGGCAGATCTTGGTGCCTTTTGACGGAGTGACGTATTTACCTCTGGATTGGTTTAAAGTAATATTGTGATTTTTTTTTCGCCTCCCCTTATTCTCCCTATACCGTGAATGCCATCAAGGTTATCAGCCAGTTGACCTTGATGTTACCTGCCAATTAAATGAAATTTGTTGTAAAACAAACGAGCTATAGATGATTTATTAGTTAAAGAAGAGCAGACCATGATGGAAACGAGTAAGTAAACTGTGGAGTCCCATTTTGAATTCTACATGTATATAAAGGAATTGTCCATGCTTAGATAACACTTGACCTGGAAGACAGTTGTTATCTAAGCATGGACAACCGGTATCCGTGTGAAGTCATAACATTGACGAGTTAAAATAGCGTCACTGAACTAGACGAGGTGTCAGAAAAGTCTGATTTCATGACTGTAGCATTATATCCTACTAAAAATAATGGATTTAAAAGTAGAATGTAAAAATGTTATCGAGAAATAATTAAGGAAAAAATGTTGAGGTATTTTTTTATAAACCAAAACTACACCAAAAATGCTTTTTTATGGATATTTTTAAAAATTTCGGAAATATTAATAATAACAAAAAACCGTAGGCGAACATTTTGTTAATACTAAGAAATAATGGAGCATATATGTACCCTCCTGCATGAATAAGTTTGTCGTAAATATTTATGGCAAATTTGATGAAAAGCTAAATCACCAATAATGTCTTTTATAGTGTGGGTTTCGCCCACATGTCCATACGCAAATTTGTTTGTTTCTGAAACAAGTGTTTCAGGATCACAAATTACGAATTTCAACCAATAATTCTACGGAACAAAACGTCTTCATTTCAGAAGATTCAGTGTCCTGGAAATAACATCATGACAAGTACTGAGTTTGAAATCTAGTGACTTCTAATCAATTTGGAAGCTTATTGAATGTTCACTTATGATACGTTTAACGCCTGATAACATTGTAGTTACAGATAACATGCTTTTATCTTACACGCAAACATACCGTACTATGAATTTGATTAGTAGCAGGGCTTGCGTGGCAATTTAGATTCAACATGGGATTCAACATATTCAACATGAACGTGGTGGACATCGCTCTACAAGATCCGGTTCGCAGAAATCTGCTGAGAGGCTTGGTGGTTGCCGCAGTTTTTGAGTTTAGTCGAAGGATAATTCGCAAGCTCTCAAAAAGTAAGTGATTTTGACACTAATGCATTATATGACGAAATAGTTTTTAAGTAAATACATGTACATGTGTATTTGAAAACAATTCAAAAGAAAACGCTTGACACCAGTGAAAATTCCAATATACCAATACCCACATAACAAATTACATTATAATTGGTATACTGGTATTTGGCCAAACTGGTACATTGGTATTGACTAAATATTAAATATTGGTATCATTGGCAATTGGTATACGCACATTCTGATATTCTATAGCTGGTATCCATATCACATTTGGTAAAACTTGTAGAACATGTTAATTGCAAATAACACTTCATGCCGCCATGCTTTCATTTATTTTCTAGAGGTTGTAGTATGGTTGTCATATTGGAGGCTAATAATTGTTTACAAAATAAACTTTAATTATTTTGGAAAGTATGGTTTTATTCATCTTTGCAGTTAAAGTAGTATATTGAAATAAATTTCTTCAAATAACCATTAATTTAATGCAATAAATTTCAGCTTTAGAAAAGTGTTAACCATATTTATTTTTTCTAAGGTGAATAAAATGAAAATAATTTATTTTAAAGCATTTGTAATAAAAGTAACAATATATTTATTTAATTTCCATATATTTAAAATTTTAAGAATTTCGGTAATGGAATATTGGCTTTATTCTGTCCAATATGGCATGCAAATTCCAACGCACCCAATATGTGTACCAATATACCCTGACCAATGACAAATATCAGTACAATTATATTGGCATTGGTACCAATATTTGCAATATGTTGACCAGTATTACCAATTTTATTACAAATATCATCGATATTGGAGCCCATGGCATACAACCAATAATATTGGTTTTACTGGTTGTTTCACTGGGGGAGAACTCATAAATAAGTTTTTTTTCGTCTAAAACGTATTTTTGCAGAATTTTCCAATGAATCAAAATGGCTGTCGCATTTGACGAAGTTGAAAAAAGGAATGAAACCAGTGCTCAGTTTCGATCCAACCAAGTACGGCTTGACCTCTCCTGAGGACGCTTGGACAAGGGAAAATCCACGTTGTTTGGCTACTGATCTTAATGTAAGTAGTCAATTCAAACTTAACATGATGATTACTGTGCTGCCAGCTATAATATAGCATGACAATCGATTCAAAACTGGTACCTATTTCAAGCAATCTATGGTGCATTTCATTAAATGTAAATGGCATTTCTTAACACACTTTCAGGCCCTTGACTCAATCAGCTTGTGGGGGGCTGACAACTCTGGGAATGTCTTGATGCTGCGTGTGGCCCGTCGTCATGATCGCAAATCCGAAGTCTGGATTTACTTGCGCTTAGAGTCCGGTGAAGAATTTCAAAGTCCTGTTCAACCAGATCTTCTTGTATTTGATACTGATGGAAAAAGCTTTTCAGCAAAAGGTCTTTACTTCGAAGTGCTCGAACCACTGAGGAGGATGAGGATTGGGTTCAACGGCCAATTACGGTACCGAATCCGGGTGTGCTTCGGTATAGTCCCTGCTCAGTTGCAGCGGGCCTACTTGAGTTACATATTTAAATTATTCTGTTGAATGTTACAGAAAAGGCGTGAGAAATACATGGAGTACAGAGGAGAATGAAACGGTCAATGTCCAATTTAAGTTCATGTAAGTTTCATGTAAGTTTAGAACGTCACTTTTATCCAACGCTGAATTTGGCTAATTTTAATATTTCCTTAGTTGGCATCCAATGTTGAAGTATTCGGCATTTCCATACGATTTTAATCCATCTCTTCTGGCGAATTCATTATCCAAGCAAAAATTGACAAAAGAATTTTTGGAACGTTGGTCGATGTAAGTCACATTAGGCGCATTAAGTTGTGTCTTTAAGCATGAAATATGCGTGGTAGTAAACCAGCATTTGGCATAAGCAGCATCGTCATGTTACATCTCCGTGCGATTTTACAGATGTGTTGCCACTATTAAAATTCCAACGGTAGTATGTACGGTTTTGAATTAATTATTATTCGAAATGTTAGCTCTCCTTCAGAATGGCATGAACAATGGGGCCAGATGTATGGACCTGTAACCGTAGACTGGAAGCAGTATACCTTAATGCTGTCTGGAACAAAAACCAGAGAACATGGTTTGTGTTGATCACTACCCTTAAGGGACAATTGACAGTTCTGAAAACTGTAACAGAACAACAGAAATATTGTAAATTACAATTTTACCTTATTTAACAATGTGATTAAAATTTTTACCTTAGGAACATTAGATTGGAGTACTGTGGACAAGAGACTAGTCATCAAAGGATTGGATTCGGTAAGTAAACATCATTTAGATTTCTTCAAGAAAATACATGTAGATCTTGGAACTCGTAGACTACTTTCTTCAAATCTGGAAGCAAAACAACTCATAAAAGCTCATAAAATGCTCTTTTTTCAGATTGCCACTGGGATCACTTTATATGGGAAGTCTGATGAGGATGGTTTAATAAAGCATGTTTATTTGCATTAATTTGAAATACGTGTATTGAATGATAACTTTATAAAATACCTAAAGCATTCAATTTTTCATTCTTATGTAAGTATTTATCACGGTCAAGTTGCACCTCCCTCCATGATGGGAATGTTTTCAGTGAGCGAATGTAATATGAACAAAGCTGAAGGATTCTTTGATACCAATGAGAAAGTTGATGAGGATATCAACATTCATCTGTTTGCAGGTAGGCCTACAAATATAAACAAATCATAATAAAGTTTCAAGATAAATGGTATTAGTTTTGAAACAACAAGAATTTGGGTTTTCTGATAATTTATTTCTTAGACACTCGCAAGTATGACATCAAACTGGGCACTAAGGGACCCGGATTTCCGTTCTACGCTGGAGAAAACTGGGAAGTCAGGGGAAGTTGTCGTTTGACAAAATTGTCGATAAATGGGAAAGAAGGATTTGCTCTGGTTGAAACTTACCAAAAACATAGCAATGGATCACCTGTTTCCATTCAGCGATCAACAAAACAACTGATCGAACCTGGTAAGCTTAGATTCTATCAAAATAGTCGAAGTGTTTATGTAATATTTAATTCTATCATTGAGATCAATATCGAATATCTTTCATGAATCTAAAGAATGTCTAGGCTACTTTGTCCAAGTAGCACCTCTTTTTATTTCGGACTGTTTAACATCCCAAGCCATTTCTTTACATTGTATTTGTTATTAGATGTGATTATATAAAGGCGTAGCACTTTTGGAACTGCAGAAATATTATGAGTCAGAATTTTGATTGAATTTACATGGCACGCCTAATGGTAGGCAACTTCGCATAGCTCATTGGTCCAATCTCATTAAATTAAAACTTTAAAAGTTTGCAAGATTGATTTCTTACGTAATTCTTACAGGCTCTTTAACATGAAAAAGCATTTCCTTTTCGTTTTATTGTTAATTAGAAATGTGAATATTATGTTCTAGAATTTTTAAAAACAGGAAAAATAGTATTACCAAGAATTTGGTTTCTTTTCCATGGTACCCCTAATTGGTAGGCAATCAATTGGTTCGTCAATTATTTCAAATATAACATGGTTGATTTTCATTCATTATTTTCTACTTATTGGGAAAATGTTGAGAATATAATGCGGGTCCAGTGCAAGTCATAAATAATCGCTTGTGTGTGATAAAGACAATCATGAAGTGTGGTGTTATTTTCACAATATTCATTATTTTTTTAGAAATTTACACGACAGATAAGCTGGTTGTCTCATTCACTGATGACGCCTGTAAGAGTAGCAAAATTGTGGGTGGTAAAGGTTCATCTTTGGCTCTCATGACTTCACTGCCATCAAAAGAAAACGATGTAAGAGACAAAAAATATGAATTTTGGTTTCGAAAACTTTGCTTCATGAAAATGTTGTCATAAAATTCTAGTTTCGAGTTCCACCAGGGCTATGCCTAACAAAAACTTGCTTTGAGCTTCATCTGGAAGAAAATCCTGTCATTGAAAAAGCAATCGTAGACCTTCAAGACGTAGCTTGGTAATATTTATAGGTTTCTTTATTGAAGGCTATACAGTTCCAAAAATTGTTAAGCTTTAATTGTAATGTTTATTTCCAATTGTAGGAAACGAAAAGATGGCACATTGACTGAGGAATGTATGAGGTACTCATTTTTCAGGATTACTGTAATTACCGTGACTCCAACTTTTGGAATGTCAAGTTCAATATTTCTAGAGTGACAGACTTGATTTGCAATTCCTGTTTATCGGAAAAACTTCAAGCTGAACTAGATGCCTGTCTTCAGCAGACATTTGGAAAGCAGTTGGATTGTGAGAAGTTTGCTGTGAGGTCATCAGCAATTGGTAATATTATCCACCATAGTTGGTATGTTTGATCAATACTCAACAATACCTCAACAAATACCAATTACAAATTTTGATCAAGTACACATACTTGATAATAAATGATTTGCAGGAATTTTTTCGTGCTATTTTAGTATAGTTTGCTATGATTTTGGTGATTGAACTGATTCCAATAAATTTTCATTAAATGTTTTCATATTGCAGGAGAAGATAGTGAAGAAATGTCAGCAGCTGGCCAAAATGAAACATTTTTGGGTGTTAAAGGATTTAAAAAGGTACTTATGGAAGATGACAAAAGATGCCGTGTAAGAACATGTATAAATTCCTGAAACGCCTATAAGCTAGATATTGGCGTGTATTTATAAAGCACCATCTGAGCTGTGCATATAAAAATCAAAATTGGTATGAATTTCAACGATTGTAAAATATCTCATTACATTCCAATTGCTTATACATGTTATCCCAAATTGTGATTACAAGATTTAATTGTAGCATCGTAATCTCTATTCTAAACCAAACTAGTACTTATATTATTTGTATATAGAATATTTAATTGTAGCATCGTAATCTCTATTCTAAACCAAACTAGTACTTATAGTATTTGTATATAGAATGTTTAATTGTAGCATCGTAATCTCTATTCTAAACCAAACTAGTACTTATAGTGTTTGTATATAGAATATTTATTAAAATACCATTTCAAATTCTGTTAAATTGTATTAAAGGAAGTGTTATTATGGCATATTACAGATACGTGAAGCCATTTTGAAATGTTGGGCATCCCAATTTGCATTCCGATCTGTGGAATATAAAAGGCAAGTCTGTTATTTCGAGGTATTTTTCAGTCTTTACATGCAGCTAAAGTATCTGAAGAACATGTGATAAATGTTTCATTCAACTTTAATGTACATATTTATATAAGTTTTCGTCTATTTATATTCTAGACAAAATGGCCAGCTTATGAATGGTGGGATGGGGGTTGTCATTCAAGAAATGGTACCTGCTGATGTCTCTGGGGTGTTGTTTTCCAAGGATCCCACCAATGGGAGCGTGGCCTGCATGGCCATCACTTCAAATTATGGTTTAGGAGAAGCGAGTAAATTTTATCTTTTCAGTCATAGACAATATAATATGGTCCTTAAAACGTTTTTGGGTTTTTGGTTTAGAGTGTGGTTTCTGCCACAGCTGATCCAGATACCATCATGCTAAACCGGACCTGGAATGACCAACTTAGTGTGGCCGAAAAAACTATTGGAAAGAAGGAAATTAAGACCATCATGTCTGGTAGGTTTCGAAATGTTTGTTATCGATATTGAAATTCACCACCACATTCCAATTTTCACACTTTCAACATTCCAAAACGCTGTAAAAAACGAATAATTGGTTGTTAACGTGTGACGCCTTTTGTTTAACAAATATTATCTCACATAGATGATGGAGGCATCTTAGAAACCAAAAACGAAGACGGTAAGGCTAGTGAATTTACCGTTTCTGATGCTTTGGCCCTAAGGCTTGGTAGAATTGCAGTTGAGCTCGAAAGGGCATTTGGTAGTGCCAGGGACGTTGAATGGGCAGTCCAACAGGATAAGATATTTCTTTTGCAGGTAAGATGATTAACGCCACCAATTTTTAATTTTTTTTAGCATGATTACGAAAATTATTAACAGCATGTATTTAGGCTCGACCTGTGACTTCAGATTCGGTACTCACAGAATTCGAAGTGCTGCACGAATTCGATACGGCATTTCGAACGCCAACTGAACATTTAACTACTGCTAATGCCGCGTAAGTTAATTAGAATGATGGTATCGGCATTTTTAATTCACTTTTAATGAGATTTTACCACCATAGTAATTCGATATACTATTTAAAGTGCAAATATCAAATTTGTGCCCATGTTTTTCAACTAATCGGGGTGACCAGGCTCTCGTTAAGTTTTAGGAATATAATTCGATCTTGCCCGAGGATTTCTTTAATCAAATTGGCTGCACTTCGGAATGTGCCCTGCTCCAGCACAGATGCAATAAGAAATTGGGCTTCTACTAACAGCTGCTTGGCTGGCAGTGATTGTCTGTGGTTAGGGTAGCCGCAGTAAGAATTTTGATGTTAAGTTAGCTTAGGATAAACACTAAATAACAAACAAATAGACAAAAAAATACTTAAGTGGAGTAACTTGACCAGATAGGACAAGTGTCATTCTTGTTCACTAGACAAGTGGACTTTATGCACGTTTGGAGTTGGGCATATTCCGCAGCATATGCAATGTCACTTTATACTGCTCTTAAACATTTATCAGTGTAATCATTATACTATTTTCAGTGAGGTTATGCCAGGAGCTATTAGTCCTCTGTCACATTCAAGCAACATGCGTGTTAACGCAATACATGTAGATGTGAGACCTTTATTTCTTCTTAATTAAATTTAGAAAACATTAAGTAATCGCAATTGATCTTCGAGTAGTTTATACATGTAATCTGTTTGAAAATTACATTTTTAAACTACAACGTACACATTTTAATTGCACTAGTTGTTAAGTGGTGTTTCAACAAGCTTATTTGCATCGAAATTTTTTTTAATTTCTTCTTATTTTAGAGTACCTTTTATTTACTTGGTGTTTCATTTATGTCTGTAACGGGCCTTCACGAAGTCATTTTAACTGACTTGCCGCCATCTTAGCATGCTGAATTTTGGTACATGGCACACTTTTCGAAACTTGCATTCGAAACGTACGTGTGCCTGGTAATTCGGACCGCGGGATAACATAGAATGCATTTAGTTTTAATAATTTTGTCTATTCTATCGTATAACACATTATGAAAGGTTACATGTACTTGAAAATCGTAGTTTTTTGTCACACCTTATTTCAACATTTTCCAGCACCTATGTGGCCTTGAATACTCTGTCTTTGTATTTTCTCAGTCAATGTTCTTGAGTAAAACCACTAAAGCCCGCTATGATCCCACTGTCTATGCAAGCTTCTTCTATTATACAAACCACGTTTTCTTTGACATGATTCAAGTAAGTGAAATGGTCACATTCAAATATTTTTTGTAAAATTCTTTAATTTACTAGTCTTGAATGCAATTTTGCAGCAACAGGCACCCTATGTGGAAGACAGGGAAAGAAGTGCTATGGCCAAAGCAGTCGATGTTGGCATTTTCGGAAAGGTCATAGATGACAAGGACATGATGCGAATGGCCAGAGAACGCTTTGAAAAACCCACTAAAGAGTTGAAGAGATTGATGATGTACCTAGCGATACCAGTTAGTGGGGATTTAATTGTTATTATCTTACTTTCTTATATCATGAAGATGATTTCCGTCAAGAAAATGGAGTTTTGAAAATACCTGAGTGAATCAGTCTTGTTGTTGATCCACCCTCGTATACGAAACCCATATGATTGCAAATCAAATTGGAAATTGGACTTATTCTTCAAATTCTAACAACAAATAATTTGTACTTTTGTAATCACGTAGGGGATCTTAAAAGGCAATCAAGTTGTGACTTCATCAGAAAAAAAATTTCGAAATTACCCGAATATAACAGCTGGTGCAACGACGCCACAGGAGGCCTACCATCACATTTCCGAGAAAATGTTGGAGGCAGTTGAGGCGAGTTTATGAACAGTTTAACTTTTCATTTTAAGCATTTTTTGTTTGTCATGTTACTTATTTCATAAACAGGTGATGACGGCACATATGAAAGTAACAATTGGATCTGTAGTCTGCAACAATGCTATTCTGATTCTGTTAGCAGGTTGGTCGGGTGGTAAGTTAAAAACATTTACGAACAAGCAAACAAAATTTGTTTAGTCTTCGTAACGTTGTTTACTATATAAAAATTGCTTATTTTTGATAGAATTCACCACTGACCATTACGCGGATTTTGCCTCTATTATTGGGAGTTCCATAGGGGCTGAGAGTGGCGAAGTGCCATCTAGTCTGCAGGTAAATATTTTTATCATGACTTTCTACTTTCTAAAAAAGTCATATCTATAATTTTTGTAACTATGATATAAATGAGAATTTCGACAACTGAAATACGAATTGTTCTTCATTGGAAATTAATGATTTACTATGCTACAGTTAGTCGTTTTGAATATTCGTCTTCATTTTGGACATCTTAATTTATTGCAATTCCGAATATTCGTCATATACAGGGTGTTTTTTTTTTTATTTTCCACCTTGATTATTAAAAAACGGCATGAGATAGAGAAATCGTGTTTGGGGGAATGTTCATCAACCGTAGGGGGAACCCCAACTTAAATTATTAATCCAGCTAGATTGAATTTTCGATCATATCTTTGATACCTGTCATCGGTTTTACTTTGATTCCTGTCAAATTACTTGGCCCTGATTACATTACTGATTGATGTACAAGCCAATCCGTCCCATTACGAAAAATTTAGTTTTCACTTTTATACATTTCTAAAATTTGGCAAGTGCATATTTCTGACATCAAATATTTATGTACATTAGTAATGTTGTGAATGATTCCATGAGGCTCCATCATGTAATTACATCTTTTTGATAATAATTGTAATTTTTTTTAAAAAAA